>KN892164.1:5722-18721 GCA_000934455.1 Apostichopus parvimensis
TAGGGTATGATAGTAGGGGACAAAGTTAAGGGAAGATACTATAAGCCTAGTTTGCATAGTAAGAGGAGAACAGAGGAAGGATAAGTTGAGATGGTTGTGCACAAGGTCAACATAATTTCTTATAATAACAACTGTTAGAGTAGAGGACCCGTATTTTCCTATAAGTTCAGTGGATTTCTTATAAGACGTAACAGCTCTTGTTTGACCTCATTGCTTTTAATACACGATTCATGTGCATAGTAAACCCATTATTTTGCCTTAATATGTTTATTTTTTGTGTGAGCGTTCCGCCTTTTCAAGTTGTCTCCACGATCTCAGAGTAAACCGACCCTACCCTCATGGGAAGGTGCCACTTGTGATTTTCCAAAACTAAAAATATAGTTTTGCATGGTCACTGTGTTTTTGGCCGGCTACACCTGCATATAGGTTTTTCAGCATCTAGTCTCAGGATGAATGGCTGTTGGGATGTATTATGAAAATCACTTCATAAAACTCTTGTTGAAGATTGGAATGCATGCTTTAGAAAGACACTATTACCATCACCAGAAATGTAACAAAGTTTGAAAAAAATGGATGTTTAATGTGTATGACTTTTATCAATCAAATAAGAAACATGACAAAGAAATAATTTATTTTCTTCATTATTTTTAATTCATTCACTTTTTATATAGTTTTTTGTATAATATAAAGACATGGGGTTTTCACCAATCAATTATTATACAAATGAAATAACGTGAATATTCCTTTCATGGGAACATTGCAAAATTAAAGCCATCAAATCTGCATGCCATTTAAGCGATGCTTCATGCTGACGATATTTGTCCTGTTTCGGCAAGCGGTAATTAGTCCAGTTCTGGGTACTGGAACCCCACATACTCAGCTGAAGGGAAGCACTCCCTAATCTTTGTAACTGCACAAGCAGGAATGGTCACTCTGTGTTTTTTGCCAAGATACCCCCAACACCACCTGACTAGTTGACTGTAAGCAACATATCTGTAACGCCTGTCAAAAAAAAAGAAGGAAATAATAAAATATAAGAAAATGCATCATAACCAAACACTGAATCAAGCCCATTGAATTGAATGTTTCCAATAGGCAAGGAACTAAAATCTGTATATAAGATTTGAAAGCAAAACATTACATTGTGAAAAAAATTAATCCACTATTGGGCAAATGAATTGAAAACTCAAAAGGGAGTGTTTCACTTTTTTACAGGATTTATTTCTAACTTCTTTGTAGAGTTTTTCAAACACTCCCCCCACATAGGTGCAGACACTGAAGAGTGGGGAAATGACCCATTTTCTCTGCACTTACATGTATGCAAATGCTATTCCCTTTTCCAGGTACAGGTAGGTACTGTATTGAGTTGATGAGTCGGTCTTGCAAGCAAGAGGCTCTGAGTTTACTTCATTGTCTGAGTCATCTGTGTTCTGTCCTTGCAAACAACATTATATCACTTGTGTCATTGAAACCAGGGAATAGCACCGGCTTTATGGGCCTAATAGTTTGATGGTATTCACCCTTTTTTCATATTACATTACAAATTTGAAATAAATATGAAACAAACTATTTCCAATCTGATTTATAGACATATCTGGCAGTTCTAGATTCTGTAAATCCTGCTAAAATGTTGTCTTCACATATTTTTTTCACCAAATCTTTTAGTACCCCACTTTACTTAAAGGTTTTATAATTATGTAGGTACACTACCTTATACTTACATGTGTAAATCTTCTTCTTGCAGCTGTCCATATTGTTGCCGGTAGTCATAATATGCTGTTTCAATAACAAAAATGTCCAGACATACACTTTGAAAGCCTGGGTGTTGGATTATGCATGGCACACTATCATCCTCTAGGCTGTCCACTTTGTTTTTTTCACTTCTTCAATCTCCCTGCAACATTTGCATTCTACTGCTGTTGGAATTGCAGTACAATTCTCACAGGTGCACCTGCAAATTAAAGTCGTAAACATAAATGGCATAGAAAAAAATGGTTTTCATGTAGTTCACACGACACCAAATATGAGACCATTTTTTAACTGCATCAACAAGTTTTGAAAGACTGGTTAGGGATAGACAATAATTGACACTATGTAATATGTTTATTGGTTTGTACCACAATCCCATACAAAATGTAGGCCTTAGATTGGGAAAGAACTGAAAGTCATTTTTCAAAAAGACGTTATAAATCCAGTATTCCTATTTTCTGCTGGGGATGGTGGGCGCAACGTAAATAGATGATGTAGAAAATATTGAGTGCAGACATTTCCAGTATGTGCCTAGCCTAGGCCGACTGTTAGATTAAATAATTTTGCATTGTCAAATTACTTGTTATATTTTACCTGAACTCATTTTCGTATCCGTTTATTTCCTATCAAGATGATACTGCTCTGTCCTATGATAATTTCTTTGAATATGCCCTAAGCTACATCAAACAGAACTTGTACGTTGTACGGTAGTTGCATTACTAGATGTAGTACTAGTAGCATCTAGTAGTTGCGCGAAATGAACGGAACGACTCGATAAGAGGTTATCTTTTTTTCATAAGTAACATATAAATGTGGAACATTTAAACAAAATACATTAAATCATGTACTGACCATTCATTTACGTCAATTTGGAGCCTATTAACGTCAGGAACTGCCGGAGCTTCGTCTCCTAAATCTCCTGCACCACCTCTCGCAACTGTCACTGACTCGAATTGGTATGGTTGCAAACCAAATGCTTCTTGTTCTTCATCATCGCTATTTTCGCTTTCATCAAAACTCGACGAAGAGCAAGACAGGCGCAATTCTATTCCTCTAAATTATCTTCGGAACTTTGAGACATTTCTGATCAATTTTGTGCTTAATTATGTAATAGATTTCAAGTTGATGAAAACGCGTTAACACACACTACACAGTGAAACACACAGTACACAATGATAACAGCGTAGCGTCGTTCATGCAATGACGTCACGAGGCTTATCGCTGCAAAATTTGTTTTTCTCACTTCCGGGTTTAGATTGCGTTATTTCATTTGATATTTTCTACACGAAAATAACGTTTTTTTAACAAAAAAATTACATATTTGTCTATCAAATTGTCTAAATATTTCATTCCAGTGACTGACATATGACTGTGTCATGACCTCTTTAATGGTTTTTACTTGAAATAGCACACATCATGTACTTCAACAAAATAATCAGGTATATAAATGACAATTTTGTTTAATCAAATGCAAAGCAGGAAAGTACTTCCCGTCTATAAAATGAATTTGTTTCATGCCATTATTATTTGAAATCAGTGATAACCATGACATGTTTCATTGAGTAAAATTAAATTGAAATAAGTGAGTTGAATTGTAATTTACTGAATATATTTATATTGGCGATTCATATATTTGGTCCTATAGTTGAATTCTTATAATTTGACACTTACCTGATAAAGAAACTATTAAAGCGAATAACGACCATCTTGTATAATGCGACATTTGTACTAAACAGCTTTTCGTGTCCATAAGTAGGTCAAAGGATTCTTGCAAGATTTCGTTAGTTGAACTGAAGACATATCTGAACGTTGAATAAAACTGTTATGAAAAATCGCAATAGCTGCCTTCAGGAAGCAAATGACAGTTTCTTTCCTGTTAAGCAAACTGAACTTCCCTGTGGTTAATATAAAACTTGACTTGATTATTATAGATAGGATGATGTGACTAACAATGGTTTCTGAAACCGAAAGGCGCATGATCCGTCAGTAAAGCATAAGAAACGGTGCCAATATATATAATAATTATAATAATCAGCAATTATTCTTACAACGCTTAAGCGACCACAAATATGGGAGAAACATGTAAGGGCTTATGAATTACAACTTACACTTCAGGTGGCTTCCAATTCAACATTTTAACTTAAATTTGGAATCTTTTCAATTTAGCAAGTAATTTCAGATAGAAATACCGTACATTTCTTTGGTAAAAAAACCCCACCTTACCATGACCCGGCCGGGAATCGAGCCCGGAACCTCCCGATTGCTGTCTCATTATTATTATTACACCAGTGCTTATATAGCGCAAATAATACACGATAAGTCGTTGTCTATTCGAATCAACGCGGTTTCAGTAGAATGCCCACCGCCTTTATCCACTCGGCCATAGCTCCGGTATCATTACTCTTGTGAGTCATTGTGATTTTTATGATTTTTCATTTTAAATTTATTGAATTGACTATAGGCACAGCAGTTTCGTTTTATCTATCATAAACTACGAGAAGTGCCCGCATTTATAATCTACTCTGAACACCTTTGGACATTTTGGATGCATGGACGTGAAGCAATACTACGTGTAGACTCAAATAAATATACTTATTTACACACTCACCGTACATATATTGCATACTTGTATATGGGCTGAGTAAATATAAATATTTTACCCTTAAGACTTTGGACTGTACTCGTGCACACTTTAGTAAGAACAGCGACCATCTCCCTGGTTCTAGGTTGCTTTGATAGTGTGCTATGTTCGTATAATGTGTGGGTTATAAGGATGTGCTCACGTTGTTCATTGTGGTGAATGATACCGGTACTAGACAGTTGATTTAGTGTAATGGCAATTTCGGTGAGTATAATTAAGAGATAAGTTTTACAAATGGGGTAAAAACATGCCGTTATTGATAATTAAGGAGTAATTGTATCTATGCACTTTCAATCGTTTTTAAACATACATCCACATTTAGTGTTTTTAGTTACTACGTTTGTCCGGTACTGTAGAATTACACTAAATGATCAACTGAAACAACAGCGTGGTAAGATAACTCAATCGCTTAGAACAAACATTGCTTGTATTTTGTTTGTAGCATACAGTAAATTTGGATTTAAGTAGCTAAAGTTTAAATTGTAAATGCCTTTACATTCATGAAATATTTGCTAACAACAGAGTGATTTGTAAATAACAATGTTTCGCAGTCTTAACGTTAATTATATGTAATACTTTGAACAATACACATGGAGCAATTATATTATCTTTAATTCGGAACATGTATTCGAACACGTGTCATACTTTATGCCTATTTTCTAGTATTTATATGTAAAGGTGGTCAATTTTAAAGTTTTGAACTGTATATTGTTTACTTCATTTCAGAATATCACAGCGACCGTAAGAAATGGAATTTGCCGTCAAATATCTAACCTATATTTTAATGTTCTCAACTATTCCGTGTAAGTTATTTGAAACTTTGCAGGTTTTGTTTCAATATCAATAAACTGCAATTAACTGTGTTAATGGGTCTAATGAATACAACCTTTTAAAAGTTTTGAAGTTTAAAAAGTTTAGAGATATGCTAAGAACTATTAACTAACCATTGATATCTAAATTGAATTCGATGTTATTCTTTATTACTAACCAAATATCAAACTCACATTTATATGATTCACTCAGTATGTTCTATCGCATGCCTTGTACTTTCGTGTATTTGTGTTACAATTCTGAACAGACAAGGATTTCATTTTGCAATTCTAATTATTTAATTCAATCTGCATAAGCCCTGCTTAAAGGATAGTATTGGCAAACTTTCTAATCGCATTCGCATTAAATACTTTTGAAATGTTATCAGTTGACTGTACCCTGTTGCAGATCAAATATGTCTTGGACTCGATTGGCCAAGATTAGTGGTGAATGAAGGACAAACGGCAAAGGTTCCATGTCCAACGCAAGGATCCTCGGTGTCGTATTTTTGGAAGAGTGGATTGTTTTACAACAACAGTGATACCGTTGCGTCACTTGTACATGGTATTTTGCAAAAATCGTCCGAAAGTTTTGATATCACTAATGACGGTACGCTTCTCATACATAACGTTTCTACCCGACAAGAAGGACGGTACTTTTGTAGGACAACATCCACTTCCAACGAGTGTCATGGGGCTGTTACGGTTTATGTAAAAGGTAAATATTTACAATTGTTGTATTACTGACAGCCATATTTATTGACGCAACGGAAGAGAACACGCTCCGTTTTTAAAATTTATTTCATCATAGTTTTCTCTCAGGTGTCTAACAGTGACATACAAAGATACTTAGTTCATTGTGGTGTTAATAATGTAAATAGTCGAAAATCAAGTAACTGGTAAGTAAACAGGTATTGAAGTGCTAAGAGGTATTTGATATAATGGTAGTTAGTATATATGAAAATATATTTTGCATGCTTATCTTCTTTATGCATAGTGCTAGATACACGAACAAGGATACGGATAGAGGAATGTAGTCCACAAAGCAGTTGCACGTTGTTTCTGGCGCTCCACGCCACTATGACTTTAACATGCAAAGCAGAGAACATGCCATCGGGTACTAAGCTTATCTGGCTGAACGGATCGCACCAACTTGACAGTCAGAAATCTGAAAACGTAAATTGTGGAGCAGTTGAAGGGAAAGACACAAACATTTGTAACACAATAGAATTCGTATTTCATTACCCAGTGGGATTAATTTGCCTTGTTCTTAGTGAATTGTCACGTCCCGAAGATACATCTACGATGATAGCTTACGTGACCTTGGTAGAACAAGGTAAGAGAACTGTCGGTTGTTTCATTTTGTATTATATATTTAACGTTATTGCATACAGAAAATATAAATAGCTTTACAATAACGTTCTGTGTTTTGGTTTGACGTGGCTATTACTTTACAACGGTACTTCTTTAAATTCTAGTCAATATTTTAAACTTGGTTAATGAAATACTTCGATACTCTGGTTCTCAAGGCAAATAAGAGTTTATGATGAAGATTTTAGTTTTGTTTGGTACTTCGAAGTATTAATAATTAATCTGATCTTTTTGTCGATATTCACTCAAACATTAGCTTAGCTTTCGCGAATAAGGTTCCATATTTCAAATAAAATCCAAAATATTGGTTTCACTGTAGTTCAAGCTTCCTCTTGAGTGTTAAGCCTAGAGATCATGGAGCTATTCGAACCTAATTTGTCATGATCCAATTAGTTTTCATTGGAGACATATATTCTAATTAATTTCTTTATCATTCTTTTCTATGGTTATTTTCGACGCAAAAGTGACAATATATTTCAGCAATTGCTTCTTTTAAGGTTGATCCCAAACCACACACTGTGTCAGTACATATGTAACACGTACTATTTCTGTCCCTGGAATCATTCACTGTTGCTATAATCAGTGGCAGTCTGCTGTACTAAATGCTATTTCTGTACCGAAAATTAGACAAATTGGAGAGATGTGTTAATTGGAAATTAAACACTTGCATCGAGTCGAATTCTTTAAAAAAAATCAACAGAGGAAAAAAAATAGTTTGCCCTTAAAGAAGATTTTACTATGATCAAAATGTCTCTAACAAAAGATTGATGAAGAGATGCGGTCGAGGAGGCAATGGAGGATACATGGAATAGGCCATCGGTACATATATTGTGATCATGAAGTTGAATGGTGTGATGGCATTGCATCAACAGTGTTTCCCAACTGTGTCATTGAGACTTATCTTCGTTTCACCATGATGGTGTACAACATATCCCACATGCAATAAACTACATGATATAAGTAATAGTACAAGGGATGCATCATTTGATTTGTAGCCGTGTTCAAACATTAATTGCTTTCAAAATGCACCTACAAAATTTGATAAGGCCATGCCAAAACCGATGGATTTAATATTGATAATAGTAAGACAGCAGATAAAGCACCCATATCCAAGTTTATTTTGTCTGTAAACAATGAAGTGGTAGGGGAACATCTTATTAAAGGGTGTTTTGGATGATGTGATAGACGAATGGAGAAGAGTTTGTTTCGGTTTACCCAGTTCTGTTCACTCTCTCAAAACAAAGCAAAACTCAATTTCTGAATGACTTGGCGAATTCACCTGGTACTGTGTGTCTACTAAAGGTAGTATGCTACTTCATTTCCGTTTGCGATGAAGGAAACTGGAATATTAGCAAACTGGTTTAACTAGAACTTCAATCAAGACAATACAATTCTGGCAGTTTTATTAACCTTATGTGAAGTTAAGATAAAGTTTACATAATTAGTGGTAAAACATACCATCCGGTAATCTCAATTGTTTTTTTGTTATCCACTAACCCTTTTTTTCTTGCTTTAGGTGATCCTTTACAATTTGCTTGGATTGTAGCTGTTGCTGTTCTTTCGGCCATCTTGCTCACTATTTTCTTATGCTTCATCATATACACATTTGGTGAGTACGGAGAACACTTAGATTCGTTCACCATATTGTTGGTGCACTTGCCTTCTTGACCTACTGTCAACACTAACACCCACAGAACATTTTCCTACATATATATACCACATTAATGCGTATAGAAAAGCCAACGCTATCATTCACATATTGAGAAAATGATTGCATATTAATCACGTGACTACCTGAAATCAAGATAATTGAAACCCCCGTACATAGGCCTACCAAGCTGAAAAGATGCGGTGCAAAGATGATCTATTGGTGAACCTTTCTGACTTATTCACTCAACTAAAACTTCTCCGCACATTTCTGTCTTGTCCTCCTCCAGTTTATTTTCTACCCCCTTCTTTTAATCCTCTCTTTGTCCCTCCACTGTTTATCTCCCACCTCTCCTCTTCCCCTGTTGGTTTCTTTCTTCTCTCCATCCCTTGTCTACTAATCCCCTTACATCCATCTCTTTGTGTTCACCATGCTCATTAACCTGTCTGTATTCTGTGCGTGTTTTTTTCCCGTATGTTACTGTTACTTGTCATTTAACCTTTGAAGAAGATCCTGCTAGGATCGAAACGTCAGGCCAACTTACTTTTACACACTCAACTAAAAGCTGCCAGATGAACATTGTCATTAAAATTACACAATAAGGCATTTGTTTAACCAAATATGCTAATGCTACTTTGTGTGGTATGAAACGATACGGCTGAATTAACCATTTCTTTTTTAAAAATTTGTCGATTACGTACATATATTTATATGGTTACAAACTTTCTGAAATGACTTATGAACTTCCATTAAGTTGTATAGACATTCTTCTCGTAGTTGGATACGTTAAGGCCAGATCATCAAAAGAGACATCAGGCACCAACAGTAATAGAGATGATCGTAAACAGGAAGAAAACGCCACCGGTCATTGGTGAGTTTAATAAACAGTTTATCAGTACTATGTTAACAAATCATAAACGTAAAGTAGCAAACGCACCCATAGTATCGTTACACATTTTCTCTACGAGGGGATTAAGTAGCATATCAAATTGCTTAATCAGGCATTATGAAGATAGGGTATTGTCTCACATTACACAGAATTAAGATTATGCTGATTCCGTCTACCCTCATATAACTATCATAACTCGTTGTGTATATGCACAAGCATAATTGTTCGTCAAAAAGTATCATATTTGTACAACACACTGTACTGTTTTCATAGCTGTCGAAGATGGCCATTTAAGTTTGAAGTTGACTTTACCAATAGCAGAAGTAATTTTTTGTCAAATCAATTTGCCCGGAACATGTATTACGACATTATGAAAGACGAATCAGGAATTTGCTTTTATAACTTTGCCAGTTTTTAAGTTGTATAATAAAGTGGCAATTTTGCCAAATCTAAAAAATTGAGTGGTTCACTTTATCACGCTAAACTGGTTTTTCCCATCAGTAACATCAATTTCATTAGTAACATTCATCTGGCTAGGTTTTCGCTCAGCCACAGCTGAGAGAATTATACTCAATTCATCACAAAGGCTATTTGTACTGTTTTCTAAACGAAAGTCTCGCTTATTCTATTTGCGTTAAATGCTGTTTTCCTACCAGTCGTTGATCACCCGGCATTATTCATACTCACTGATGATGTAATTATTGTCTAGTCAAGTCAGTGATTTTTATATGTAAATGTCCTTGTAGGTCCTTGCCAGACGTAATATACAAGTAATATACAATGTGTTAAAACAAATTTCTCACACCTTCTTACACTCTCAGTGACGAGACAGAAATGGATCCATTACTACAGGTTTGATTGCTATAGTTTTTCATTTGTTATTTGTATAAAGATAACTTGAGTTTCGTATAGTTCTCTATAGAAAGAAATTAGGGACACTTTAAGATATGTTTCAGTAATAATCATTTTATGGCAGGTAATGCTTAAATACTATCTTGCATAAGTAGTTCATCGACAAATGGAAGGTTCTTATTCAGTACTGGGATGCCACTAAAACAAGTATTCTCTCTCAAGTGCTTCAAAAATATTGCAAATATTGAACAAGATTTAATAAATGCATGTTTTCTTATGTTACTCTTCATTCAGGATATTATTTATACACATAAAACTACTAGTTTGAAGACTGGGTAAAACAATTTTTCTCTCTTTTTTTCAAAGGAAAAACAAACGATAAGAAAAGATGAAAGTAGTAAAGAAAAGAGCAAGGTAGGTTTGAATGCTTAGTTTCATAGAATTCAAGAGTATTTATTTTCGACAACGATATTTACTCTTTCTTTCTGCAAATTTGTATAAACATTCGTTCGAACATGAACAAAAACACACCACAATATTTATGAAGAATATTTATTATTATTTTTTGTAGCATATGAATAAAGGTCTTGAGCTTCAGACAGATTGAACGTCTCATTTAGGAATTATCACTTCAACAACTGATCTATAAATAATGTGAATAGATTATCACGTTCCACTTAGAATTAGATTACTAATATAGTATAACAAGCAAAACATGTCACATTCCCTTTATTTAAGATATTGTAGTACATTACATATCGATGGAATATTTGCATACTTTTTTTGGATCATTTCATTACAGATACCCGTAGACAAAGAAAAATTCCATCTACTAGATAAAAAATGAGATATCTGTACTAAACTTTTAGAACAAAACTCCATTAAGAAGGGGTCTTTAACAAGTAGTATTATAAGACATTGTAAAGAAAAGAAGAGAAAATTGCCCGTGATACATTAAGAAAAGGGATAATAAAAAGGGCAACAATTAATTACTTCTCAAAAATATAGCACGGCCTTCTTAAATGGTGAGAAGTTTTATTACCGTTTGATTTGTTTTTTAATCAACAGTCCGAAAGTCAAGGCATGGAACTGACGACGGAAATCAAGCCATCCACTAAGACCAGAACGACCCCTCCTACTGCCCCTAAGCATGTCACGACAGAAAAAGAAAGCGGTTCAACACCATTGGTAAAGGTTACTTTCTTAACGATGTGTTAGTTTTGTAGTCAACATATATGATATTCACACAAGTTTATTAATGTCTGCGAATTATTTTGTATAAAAGAAGAATTATGATTGTGTTGTGTGTGATATGTATCCTTGAATATTTATTTTGCTAATGCTTGTATTACTCTTGACAGTGAGTTGACATTTTAATAATGACGTTGTTCTCTTTCTTCTGCAATGTTGTGTTTTCTGTCCGTGTGTATGTTACAGTGTTGTTTATTCTGGTACCTGTGATTCTCGACAGCTGAATGAAGTCTTGCGTATTTAATGTGTTGTCTATTTATCGACATAATTGATCAAATAATCATCTATTAGACTAATAAATAAACAGTTTTTCTTCCTTCGCAGAACGTTTTACTATTAATGAAAACTGTTACATACTTTTGATCTCTACAGGCATGTACGAAGCAACACAAACTGGTTGAGAGCAAATCAGAAAAGGTAACACTGCAGTGATGGCATTATGAGTGTTAATATACCGTTCCGGTTCCTAAAGTAATGCACTCGCAACTACACTGTCTACAAGGATGACTTTAATTGCAACAGTTAGTGTCGGATACTTGTCAATAAAAACTACTCGGATATCATACAAATATGGTATCCTTCGTGGCCCAATGACAGTAGCGAGCAAGGACCCGGTTGAGTTAATATTTAAGGATCCATTATTATTGTGTTCTTACGAAATCTACATGCAAGGCCAAAGCCTCCTCAGCAACAGCTCTTCTACTATGACTTAACGATAACATTAGCTTACAAACATTGGACTAGTCGAAGCAGTATCTGCTAGGATTAGAAATCGGTACTAACTGTGTGTTGATCCGTGATTTTATAACCCGTAGCTAGAATAATATTGGTTCTATCCTTGCATAAAACTGTGATGAAAAAGTGAAAAGATAAGAGTTGCCCAGACTCCTAATTGCAGGCGCTTATACCTGAATTTACAGCCGACTAGAAATCAAGATCTACAAGTTGAAAATTTGTTACAAAAATTAGAATGATATATATATTGATTTTCAACTTGTTTTTGTGACTTTCAGAGCAGATATCTACCAAATTACACAATAAGATTTAGTACTAAACGTTCAGAACAAATAATAGTTTGAATGGCACTCCTACTTCGTACATACTAGTTAACATCTAAAGTTACAATTTACTAACTATACAGGACGTACAGAAAGCTCAAGTAAACGAATCACCAGTGGACAGTCTTCCAGAGCAGGTAAGATATAATTGATATATTTCGTTTCTTTTCACAAATTGCATGGCTGATAATTGGAAATACATTTAATCGATAACATAAATATACGATTACTCAAATTTAAGATATATTAGTTTACGTTGAATGGACCAGCATTTCTCGTACACAAGGGTTTAACACTTCTAGCAACAATAAACTAAAGGTACAGAACTTACAGACAATTACAGATAAAGATCGATTAGTCGAAAGTAGCTCATATCAGGTAAGACGATACTTGTTAATTTATAAGCTGTTTCAATAACCTGACAAGCAGACAATTCTCAATTTGAATTTTGACTTGACGAAGTAGTTCAATTTAGTTGATAACCTTGCGTTATGCTTATACGGATATAAAAGTCGTAAGGTATTGTAACCTGAATAGCAAGTGTGTTCTTTTTTCTTATAACTTTAATCAACAGTAATTGTCTCATTACAGTAATACTTTATTTGCTGTCATTTTCTTGTGATTGTAGTAGATTTATCCTGATCTAATTCGACCAATTTAGAAAGATTCTTGAGCAAGTAATATCACAAGATATTGTAATCAACAGAATTTGAAAATGTTTTGTGATGCAT
>KN892167.1:0-18293 GCA_000934455.1 Apostichopus parvimensis
CAAAAGTTAGGCCAATTCGCCGAGATCAAGCAATTGAAACATTCGTACAAAAGAAAAAGATTCCACGTTTTGCATACAAAACAATTCAAAACATTTAATTAGATCCATGCATGGGCAGATATATACATTGATGTTTCCCTTCGTACCTGTACAAGTGAGACTTTATGTATGGCTGTGGTACGTATTTTATACATTCACCCATGCATAGCTAAATTACAAAATGTCTGTCTCCCTCTCTCTCTCACTAAATAACATTTTCGTAGCGGACAGACTCATTCGAAGGACACATTTAACAATACTCCTCTCGCAGTTTAATCTGTGACGGTTATGAGTCCAACAGGAGATACAAAGTGAATGCTTAAACTGTTCAATTTGCAACCTATGTTGTTTTTCTTTCAATATTACTGACTACGGTCAGGGTCAGTTTGTTTGTGCATGCGTCCGACCAACACTTAGAACTGACCGCTTCTGTGTTGACAAACCAGGGACTCACAATGTTATCGTCTAAATGTTTAATTTGCTCGTTCCTTCCGGCAAAGTTTGGCAAAAAGACAACATCACCATCTTTGTGTGATTATTAAATATGTAATGATACCGAAATATGATTGTAGAGTTAGGGATCGATTGCTACCTCTCTATAATGGAATCCATTAAATGAGACTTAAACTAGCTAGGAGCAAAATGCTGACTTAATGTGACGTTGTGTTCACAAAGTCTGCTGAATGAAAAAAAAAGGCTTTGATATTTAATTTCTTTAAACCTAATTTTTCAAATCATGTGGTGTCTGATCCACCTTAAAATCTCAATCTTACAATATCCTTTTGTGTTTGTCTACATTGTGTCATACCTATTCTACTCTGAACAAAAAGGAATGGATATCTCTATTATTTAATATCTTGAATAGCAGAAAGTGGGATATAAAATCTGGTTCCCCTGCATATCCAACATGTTGAGTGTACATAGTCATAACTTGATTTATTCATATATAATCTCTGTCTGGAAGGATACATCGATAGAACCCTTTGTCCTGATCAAGGTCGTTGATTTATGCTTCACCCTGAGTTTGAGATAGAGGAAGTTTAAGGCTAAAGTAGTTTTCCACTTTTTTCCACCCTCTTTTAATTTTTTTTTGTTTGTTTCTTAAGAGTTTTCCTTTTGATTTAGTTGCATGTTGCATCTTGATTGCTTTTCTGCCTCAAATCCTTGAGATGATTTTCTCTACGGCCGAACTTTTCTCTCCGTTTTTCTAAGAACATTGATGTAAAATCATAGTCATGTTTTAGTTTTTAGTTGTTCTTTGAGAACAGACAAAAACAAGGTCTTGACAGTCTAATGGTTCAGTTAGATCACTGCCCTCAGTGAGGGCAGTATGTAGTTGGTTTTATTGTCATATTCTTGAAGGTAGTTGTATTAAAGAATCTATTCAGTTGGCTCTCTTATCAATCAATCAATTGATGAATCAGTTAGTAAAACAATCAAATCAATTAATCAATCAATAATATAGTTATCAGAAAACCGATCAATCAACATAACTCTATAAGGCCATAATTCTTGAAGGTAGTTTTATGAAAGAATCTATTCAGTTGGTTCTCTAATCAATCAATATATTGATCAATCAGTCAGTAAAACAATCAAATCAATCAATCAATTATAATTAAGTTATCAGAAAACCAATATATCCACCTTCCGGGGTGATGTTGACCAGTGAAGAGGCCCAGAATAGAAGCAGTCATGGACCTTCCCGATGCAATCCCAGTGAAGGAAGATAAAATGTAAACTGAATTTAGCCCTAATAACCCAATCATCATAACTCTGTTTGGTCATATTCTTGAAAGTAGTTTTATGAAAGATTGTAGTTCTCAGTTGGCTCTCTAATCAATCAATAAATTGATCAATCAGTCAGTAAAACAATCAAATCAATTAATCAATCAATAATAAAGTTTTCAGAATATCGATTTATCCACCTTCCGTGGTGATATTGATCTGTTCAAGAGGTAGAGAATAGAGGCACTCATGGACCTTCAGAATGCTGCAATCCCAATGAAAGACATATTGTAAACTGTAGTAGGCCTTAAAAACCTAATCAACATAATTACTTTGCTCTTGATGTAAACTTAATTTAACAGACAATGATATATCTATGGAAATGAACTTTGAAGTAAAAAAACAGTAAAATAGAACCTGTGTGTACAGCCCCCCCAAAAAAAGCAGAAAAAAAAAAGAAAATAAAAGTTATAAAAAGCTAACACCTTATCTGGCTTTGATGTTAATGCTTGTTCCTTGATGGACTCTAATCCTTTCTAATTTTGTCACCACCTATTGTCAACTTTGGGAATGTTGCTAAGGCATGACAGTTGACAAACATTTCAAATAAGAAAATCTACAGGGTAAAATATAAACTGCAGCAATTTTTGTGTTTTTTTTATTTTGTGTGTGTGTGTGTGTTTGTTGTTGTAATATTGTTTGTGTTCCTTTTGTTAACTTGGATGTGCCTCCCATGTTTATCCCTTTCCTTTAACCTATCCTGCTAGTGTGCCTACACCTACCTCCACTTGTAAACCCCCCCCCCTTTTTTCCTTTTTCTTGTGATATTCTTGCTGTGATGGGAATACTAAAAGCACATATTTGAACTGGTTGATGTGTTCATTCTAACATATCAAGCAATTATTTGGTGATAGTGTTGGTTAAAACAACTAAAATGTGTGGTAGTAATTATTAGTAATCAAAATATTGTTTTTCTAGTGATACAATGTTTTGTGCCAAAAATTTGCCTAAGTTCTTTGCTGCTTTTCAAGTGCTTTTGGTTTTTAATGTTCGTCTGGTGTGTTGGTGTTATATTTCATTAGTTCACTGAATAAGGTACTTAAATTTAAAATAGCTTGGTACCTAGCTAACAGTCCCCCTTCCCTGTGTGTTGGTGTTATATATCATTAGTTCACAGAATAAGGGACTTAAATTTAAATAAGCATGGTACCTAGCTGCAGTCCCTCTCCCCTGAAGGTTTTAAGTACATTTTGCTGGTTGTTGATAGTGTTTCCTAATGGCCAGAGGCTTTCCCATTACATACTCAAGAGCCTACAGAAATAGCCCAGGTATTGTATAGTCAGATTTTCTGTAGGTATGGTGCTCCAAATATTCTAGCGTCTGACAGGAGACAAAATTTTATATCCAAATTAATAAAGGCGCTGAGTGAACTCTTCCAGATCACTCGGCATCACACACTAGTGCATATCATCCTCAGACCAATGCAGCCTGTGAGCGTTATAATTCTAGTATTGCACGGGCAATTCGTGCACAAACGGTGGGCTTCTACCCTACCTGCTGTCTTGATGGCATACAGGCAATTCATTTTTCAGATTTGGTCTTTGGGGTAAATTTCAAAGATTGGTCATTATTTGATAGAAATTAGTATCATAGGTCAGTCAGCTTATTATAATTGGAGATACCTCAATACAGTAGAATAGATTCTATTCCACTTTTGGGAGCAAAACTCAGAACAATTATCTGCAGGAACAGCAAGAGTAAAATTTTAGATTGAGAATGTGGCAGCCTCAATTTAACCTCTGTAGGCCTAATAAATTAATGTTTGTAGTTTATGCAAGTCATCACACAGAAAACACTGTTAGTGTGTCAAAGAGAGATCGTTGTAGATCAAGGCCAAATATTGAAAACATAAAACATAAATACTTGTATGATTCCCCTGATGTCTGGAAAATGTGAAAAGTAGAGAAAAGGAAGGGAAAAAAAGGAAAAACTTTTATTTTTGAGCTTGAAAGTACTTGAAAGTAGAAGTTTAATTGGGATAAAATGGGGGGAAAATCCTCATTTGAACACTTCTTTGTATTGATGTTTTAATTCATAACTAAATAAAAAGGTTCTTTTGTCAGCAAAGAAAACATTTTTGGTCTGAAACAGTCAATTTTGGATGTATAGTCTCCTGTTATTTGTAATTTTCCATTCCATTCTAGCATGCATGCAATGTTAGGAAGGCAAATTTATAGTATTCCATAACTAGGTTTTTGGGCTTGAAAAAGTTGTCTGGAATTCAGTTTGCCCTGGTTGGCTTGTAGTGATGTATATAGCATATACTGTTGCTATGGTAAATGCTTTATATAGTTTAACATGTATGCCATGCAATAGTACTTAAATTGCTATTCAATGACAGCCAAGGTCACTGTGTAAAGTCTGCAATGGAGTTATTTTGAAGGGTACTTTTGGTTAGTTATGACAAAGTAACTATTTTTTGGGTAAATTTCTAATCCTTTGGATGTCAGCTGTTCAAATTTTTCACCCTGTTTATTTTTCCTTTCAAGCCTCTTTCCAACTCACTTAACTGTATCCCTGCTACCTGAGGCTGTACATTACAAGCTTTAGGTTATTCTTAACTGTTTCATGCTCCTTCTCAGAACCTCTTGTCGACATGGCAACACTAGAGGGCGGTCTTCCTCCTCCACTTCAGAGGGCCTCCGCGGAGGAATTCATCCACATCTTTGTGAACAACTCGCCAAAACTTAGTGAATTTTTGGAGCACATGATAAAGGTTTGTGCAATAAATAATGACTGCTATTTCTTATTGCATTTTGATTCATTTTGGGAAGAGCAAAGAAAAGGTTGCTTAGATTTTAGATTCAAGTCAATAAACCTGTTATATGTATTTTGGAATACATGGGTAATTTTGAAAATTAAGCTCATTCGGTTTACCCATGCATTGCTCCAACATGAGCATTCCGTCAATACCTTGTCCAACCATGGTCTGTATACAACACCTCTCATCGACGTATAAACAATCTTGTTATTTTGTAAAAAAAACATTCTCTCTGAAGGCTCAGCCGGAATCTTCGCAGTTGATTTACAATACTTACCTGGAGCTGTGTCTGAACGATATGATGCATAAACAAGATGGCAGCCGAGATAAGAGAGATGTTGAAAAGAAGGCCATGGATCTCTTACAGACAGGAGAGGTAAATTATTGCAGATTTATCTTTGTTTCTAGCTTACCTGTCACCATTCTACTTATGCACTTTCCCCATCTGGTGATCAGTCATATTTTTAAGTACATGTAGGCTGTCCTGACTATCAATGATTTTTCCACATTATGTCAGTATAGTTGACATGGCAACTTTCAGTTGGGCAGGCTGTGTAAGAAAGAAAACCATAGCACTGTCAATCTGTCATCCCCTATAAATAGACTGACTTTGTTTGTATCTTCTCTCATGTATATTATCATCTGGTTGAGCACACTGGAAACAAACCTATATGTTGACAATGAACAATTCATAATCATGGACGTTAAATATGATTGTAAGAGACTGACTTTGGTCAGCTTGCGGCTTTGATAAGCCAATGAGGCTTCTTCGCGAGTTCCTGCTTGCAGGAGGATCTAATATACATACATATGTGCTGTTAAGTGCCATCAGGGCAGGCTAGGCCGCCTAGCAACTAGCCTATGTTGGAGCCCTGCATCTGTGCTGGTATGTTTTACCTAGATAGAGATGAAAATGAGAAATTCAATATTAACCTAGGGATGGCATCATGCTAACAAGTGTTTGCAGAAACTCACATAAGATGTGTCAAAGTAGGAAAACCCAGACCAATGATTACATCTGTCTGTGATAGTGTGAAGTTCCATTTACTATGGGTCATACTTAACTGTGAAAGTAAACTTCACTGTTATAGGTGTGCTAAATAAATATTAACTAAACCATTCAATTTATAATGATTTCTAGTTTTATTTTTCTAAATTCTTTCATTCTGTTTTTTCTCTCTTCTAGGGTCACTATGATATCGACCTTGCCCTTGTTCTCTGCCAGAAACATAACTTCAGTAAAGGTATACTTTACCTTTATGAGAAGGCTAAATTGTAAGTAACAACATCATCAAGCCCTGGCCAGATCACTGCATTGTGTCCTTGGGCAAGGCACTTTATCTCCATTGCCTCTCTTCACCCAGGGTGTATAAATGGGGACTTGCGAGGTGACTTGTAAATATAGTTGCGTGCGCCGGTTTGTGGCTGCACCCTATGGGAAGTCCCCCAGGGGACACGTGGCTGTGGTGCACTGTGGTGCCCCAGGAGAGATTGTTTGAATTGTGCACACTTTGGTGTGTAGGAGTGACAAGTTACCAATGACCAGGGTTAAGTTACATATCCGGGACAGCAAGTTTGCTTATGAGGATGTTCATTAATCAAGAATCAAAATTACAATTCAGTAATGTTATTTAATTAAACAAACCAGATACGTTTGCTCAAATGACCGCAAGGGTTTTCAAAAAAGCTTTCAATTTGCTTTTCAGTTATTTCATTGATAGCTTTGGAATAAGGCTGTTTAGCATGGTGTTAATAATTTTGAGACAATCTTTGTGTTCTCTAACTTTATATCTGGTGACATACGCTAAGGCAGGCAGTCTCTACAGAATATTATTTCCCATCAAGTCCTGCTACTATTTTGTTTTATACTTCCTTTCCTAATAGTACCTTAGATTTGGTTTTCCAGAATTGAAGCACTTAAAATGTCTTATCGTTTGGAGTGTCCTACTTTTGATTCTATCAGAAAAACCAGACAGTAGCCAAAGGCATTGAAAAGTTACCCCACATAACATACTTAAAGGCATTGAAGACTCGCCCCAAACAGTGTGCCGCCATCTTTAAAAAAGTTAACTTTCCGTTGCTTGCAAGAGGTATTTTTCTTGTCGCTACAAAATGCAGACAGTAATGAAACGTGATACCTTGTTAGCTTTAGCTGGACCTGAGATTTCCATCGCTGTATCGTTTATACACTGTGCTGTGGGTATTGACCGCAGCTGTATGAACTGACTGTACACTCTAGTGTCTAATTACCGACGGTAGCAAGCTGTGAGTGTATTTTCTGGGATCGATGGTGGTGTCTAACACTTTTGTTACACCTCATTCAAAACTAGGTCAGATTACCGGCATTAGACGTTTCTTTTTGCGCAAGTCTTCACACCCTTTAACATTCCTTCTGTAGGCTTGTAGGAGACGTAAGTGATTCTAAACACATGTATTAGGCATTGTTGGCAAAGATCTTGTTACAAGATCTTAGGCATAAACCAAAGACATATAAAAGTTACCCCACATAACATGCTTAACATTCCTTCTATAGGCCTGTAGGAAATGTAAGTGATTCTAAACACAAGTATTGGGCATTGTCGGCAAAGAAGATCTTAGGCATAAACCAAAGACATTTAAAAGTTACCTCACACATACTTTACATTCCTACTGTAGGCCCTTTGGAAACGTAAGTGATTCTAAACACAAGTATTGGGCATTGTCCGCAAAGATCTTGTCACAAGATCTCCGGTAGAAGCCAAAGGCAAAGAAAAGTTACCGCATGTAACATGCTTTACATTCCTTCTGTAGGCCTGTAGGAAACGTAAGTGATTCTAAACACAAGTATTGGGCATTGTCCGCAAAGAAGAATGCTGACACAAAAGATAACAAAAAAGACTGAAAAAGTCTTAAAAATTATGCATTTATCCCTTCATTGAATTGGAGCAAATAATAAATCCAGCTATTGAGATTATGAAAAGTCAGTCATAATGAATCATATTCATTTACACAATTTTGTTAGACTTGATTTGACGTAACATACAAGCCATTTTCAGTGAAGATTGTCTTTTAGTGGCGTGAAATGCCAAAATATAACATTTAATGATTTTTATGTATATTTATGTTTCATGAAAATCGTTATAAATGCATTTTGTATATCTTATGTATTTTAAATTACATAATAAAGTTTACATTTTTTTCTATGTGAATTTTTTTTCACATTTTCAGTGAAAATTGTCTTTTAGTGGCATGAAATGCCCAAATATCAAATTTTATGCATATATATGTTTTATGTAAATCGTTATGTATCAGCCATTTTCAGTGAAAATTGTCTTTTAGTGGTGTGAAATGCCAAATTATCAAATTTTATGCATATTTATGTTTTATGTAAATCGTTATAATGTATCAGCCATTTTCAGTGAAAATTGTCCTTTAGTGGTGTGAAATGCCAAAATATCAAATTTGGGAGCTGTTGAACTATTCTCGGTATTGTAGTTCTGCCGTTCTAGACTCCCAAGAAACCGTCCAAGAAGTCTCTGCAATTGCTTCACTTTAAAGTCGTTTTAATACAAATTAAATAGAAGTAATAGTTTTGATTCTTGTGGTTTGGTCTGTTACAGATATATCGTGATAAACGATTTCATTTGACGATTGATTTTTTTCCATTTTGCTTTATATTTACTTGTTTTTTGTTTCATTTCATAACTTAATTGTGAATTCACTGTTTCCGTTTCTTTCTATTTGTGCTTTAATGTCTATCTTGAGTTTTTTTCAGCTTTATAATAACTTATTAATTTGTAATAATTTTTTTCTTTTTGTCCAGATACCAACAAATACTACACTACCACATGGATCATGATAAATATGATAACATTCTCGACGTATGTAAAAGATATGGGTGAGTCATTAAACTGTCATAACTCTTTATTGACGAGAGACAAATGAAAAATAAAATAAAAAAAACTGTTATTATAACTGCTTATCTACCTTGAAAAAAGCCTTTGTATGTAAATATGTCAAAGGTAGAGGGCCTGAAGTTTCGATCTTAGGAGATGGTATTTCTTCGATCTCCTTCGATCTTAGAAGAGGGTTCTTCTTCAGAGGCTAACTGATAAGTAAAAGACAAAGAAAGACCACATTAAGAGACACAGGTGGACAGACAGTTAAATTGGACAAAATGAGCATAGAATAGAAAGAAAAAAAAAACATAACAAACGAGACGAACCTCCTTATTGGCTAGTTCTGGGTCGTATGCTTTTCAGAGAAACTCATTTGTAAACGTTTAAAGATATGGCATAATTATGTCCAACAGAGCTTAAAAGTCATTTAAAATCCCTTGTTTTTTTGTTGTTTTTTTTTCGGGGGGGGATTGTATCTTCACAGAACTCAGGATCCGAATTTATGGGTTCAAGCTCTGTCCTATTTTGCCACGAAGCAGAAGGACTGCAAGCCCTACATCGTGGACGTGCTCTCGCAGATCGACCGCCATAATCTGCTGCCCCCATTACTGGTGATACAGACCTTAGCGCATAATTCTACAGCTACTCTCACCGTCATCAAGGTTAGGCAGTGGTTTTGAGATCTTCTGATGTTTAATGTGTGTGGTGTCTGAGATAGCTTTAAAAAAAATAAAAAAGGATGGAAATCTGTGACAAACTTTATAACAAAATCAGTGAAATTAATACATTTGGTGACTTGTGTGAATGGAATGTAGATGAACAGCAGTCATTTCAGCCATGTTGTGGGATCTACATGAAAAGATTAATCATTGCCTATTCCCCTCCCCACCCCACCTCCCCCTCCCCACTCCACAAACAACTCTGTCTGAATGTCAATTTCGTTCAGGATTGCGACCTTAAGAAATATTGCAGTGACCGTCTTACATGTATGCTGATCTGCTGAATTGCTACCAAGTAAAAAGCTAGTAAAGGAGGAGGGATTAATAAAAATAAAAAAAACAAATTAGATCTGCCCTACCTGTCTCCTCACAATGACTGCACACTGATCGCTCTTCCGTTCCGCAGGACTACATCGTCCGTAGACTCCAGCAGGAGAACGACCAGATCACAGAGGACGAGCGGTTGATCGAACAATATCGAGAGGAGACCAAGATAAAACGAGCAGAAATTGAAGAAATGAAGGCGAGGTATGAATTGAAACACATCAACTTTTAGGACCCAACTGTTTCGACTTTTGATCGTACTCTCTACTAGTGTTAATCCTTGAGTAATGTAGCTTAAAGACAGTATAAGAAGTAAGCATGCCTTGGCATCGTAGAATGCACTTTCATAGAAGGGCAGGGTCAAGGGAAATGTAACATTTGGGTTGAAATTGGAAATGTACAGAACATGGTCAAATGTGCTATGGCTAGATAGTTAAAGAGTTATGTTTTACCAATGTGCTTGCAGAACAAAAATATAATAATTTAATTAAAAGTTATAGACATATATATAACACATGTAAATTTGGTGTCCCTCCGTTACAGTGATGTTTTTTATGCCATATTTGTCCTACAGTAACAGCCACAAGAATTAAATTTATGGATATGAAGCAAGTAACTACCTGTCTAGATAACCACACAAGAAATTGCAAAATACTCCCCCAAACTAATGCAAAGAGAGACAAAATGTATAAGGAAAACAGACAAATGTCCCTCCGTTACCGCTTGACCCTGCCCAGAAATAAAGTAGATTTGTATAACACCAGGGGCTTATAGTTGGCAAAGTCTTACCTACCTAGGAGAACATAATTTGCTGCTTGCACTTAATAAGGCAGCTGTTTGCTTTGTTACGCAGTGCTATGCTATACTATACTATGCTATCATATAATCCTATCACAGTGTAGTACTAGCCTGACTAGGTAGCCTCCAATTCAAATCATGAAGTCGAAAGTAATTTCTTTTTGAAATTCTCCAATTTGTTACTTTTAAAAGTGGTTGATACTAATGTTTAGAGTGTCTGGGCTACAGGATTTTGAGACTTTAACTCAGCAATTATCTGTTCATTTGCTTTCCTTTGGTAACAAAATATTGGGTTGTTGTCCTATTGTTTATATTAAATCACTTCCAATATTATTTCCAGTTATTACAGAATGAATGCAATATTTCTCTTCTTCTATTTTGGTTAATTTTAATCTCCATAGTGCCAAGATATTCCAAGTTTCCAAGTGTAGCGTCTGTTCTCATCCGCTAGAGTTACCCTCGGTACATTTTCTCTGCCAGCATTCCTATCATCAAAGGTAAAAAGGGTTTTGGATATAATATTGTATTCATTTCTGGTCACTGTTGCTAGTTTTTCTTTCTCAGTTCAGATGACTTCAGCTTCATAACTATTAAAGCATGCAGACTGTATTTACTAATATTAAAACACCAACGGAATTGTTTGTCAGTAATGATATTATTTCCGTCTTGTAGGACCAGATCGCTCAGTTTATAGTTCAAAAGGACTTAGTTTTATCCCCCAAAGTTTAGTACTTTCAGACCTATCCTATTCATAGCTGCTTTGGCTGTTTTGATATTCGTTCACAAGAAACCATTGTTTCTTTTCTTAGTATCACTTTTCTTTGACCACTTGGATTCGTTTTCAGCATATTGCTGTGTGTCAAACATTCAAATACCAACTGAAGGGTTTGCATTAGACTTGTGGTACAAGAACTACAGCATTAGTATGAGATACGAGTGGAATTCTCTAAACCCGATATCAAACTGTATCATCTTTAAAACATTCGATAACATTTTTCAGTTGCTTCGAGAGCTACGCTGACAACGATCAGGAGTGTCCCGCCTGTTTACCCGAGAACCGTAAAGTCCTGGACATCATCAAAGCACAGGAACAGAACAAGGACCTGGACGAGGAGTTCCACAGACAGGTAATCGGAAAACTCACCATCGAATAGGGACTTTCCCTCGGTGGCTTTAATACAAAAGGGAAGAAATAGTTTCAAATTGCTTTGACCCCTTGCAAAAATAAAATAGTATATACCATGCTACAGTGATGAAAAACTTGAGCCCAAAATTGGATGTAGCTTACCGGGTACCATCGCCAGTTCCCCAAACCCTCACCCTGACCACATCATCCTCACCTCACCCCACCATGTTTACCCATCCTCTCACCCACATTCCCTCCCTCCACCCACAGCACCACTCTGTGTCTTCTAATGACTGCATTCAATGTAATTGCATACTTGGATTCCAAAGAATTGGGTTTTTTTAAAGAAATTTGGTGATGTGTGGACTGCCACTCATTCATTGGTTGTATTACTTTGTTCACTTCAACTAGAAAGGTTAATTTCTTAAATAGTACAATCCCAGTGTGCTAGTCAATCCTGTTAGTGAGAAGCTAACCAGGATGTTATCATCCTTATGATAATGGAATACAAATACACTGGAGTTCTAACCTTTTTGTGTGTGTGTGTGTGTGTGTAAGTTATCATGCTGTTGTTTTAGTGTTCCAATAATTCAATCTTTCTTCCCTACTGCTGACTTAATAGTATCAAGTTTATCAACCATGTATATTGCAGGAAACACTGTAATTATACAACCGTGCATCCATGTGAACTGTAAGCTGATAATGATATTAAATTAATATTAGTTACAGATCAATCAATATATATTTATAGTATCGAGTTTATTAACCATGGATTGTGCAAAAAACACTGCAATCGTAAACCGTGTCCGCTGTAAGCTGATAATGATATTCAATTATTGTTAGTTACTGATCAATCAATATATCTTTTTTGCAAATCTCTCTCGTTTAAGCTGGAGAACGCTCAGGATGGTTTCTCTGTGGTTGCAGATTATTTTGGACGAGGAGTATTTAACAAGGTATGTTTGAATTTGAAAAAAAATTAAAAAACACTGATTACACATTTTTGCAAAGCAGGGTGGGGAAGGGGGTGTGGGAGGGAGGGGGTTGTTGGATGACAAAGAAGACTAAAGATGATTGGTGTGGAGGATGTTAACTTAAATGAGCAAATTATCTATTGTTACTGTTTTGTCTGTTAAATTTAGAGGTGATATCTTACAGCCTGTACTATTTTTCATTGCAATGTTTTTGATATAAAATCAAAAAATTTCAGCAATTTATATCTCGAACAACAGGAAATTGAAGGTTTGAGTCTAGGCGATGAGTTTTCTTTAATTTCTCTGTATGCAACATTCCTGCTTTTAGTCTCAGACTATTATATATCTTAACCGAGACCAACTGCCATAAAAGTTTTTGGTCTTTTCCTTTTTTCAAGTGCTATAGTAATATCAAAGTCTCTTCTTATGGTTACATTTGAAAACTTTTAAATTCAGAAGTCCAAATCCATCTAGATTTCACATCCATCTTTTTCCTTTTTTCGCATTGAAGGTCATTCTCGAAGAGAAATTCCCTTCCCGGGAAACCCCAGCACCGGCAGTCTCGCAGATACAACCCCTGCCCTCTCAAGTACCCCCTGTACAACAGCTGCAGAGATCCAACACTCCCGAACATTCCAGTCCATCTTCTAGTAAAAAGACCCCATCTTCGTCCGGACGGAGTACCCCTCATTCCTCTGGTCGCAGCACCCCACAGGGCTGGAGTATCACGCCTGCCGTACAACCTAAATCCAGCAGCAGCGGTCACTCCTCCTACGGATCTGACCAGCCACCATTTATCCCCAGCGGTAGTGGTGGTGGCAGCATGGTCAGTGACCGTACAGCGCCCACTGCAAGACAGATGGGATCCTCGGGGTCTCCAAAGAGGACACAAACTACAACGGTGGCAGCCGCCCCACCCTCTGTGAAGCCCGTACCCTCCAGGCGGGGATCGAATAATTCCTCTGAGCAGAAGGAAGAATCGAGGAGGCCATCGGGGAGTCCGAGGAGACATCAAGCCCCTAAAGAGGATGCCCTGAACCCATTCCTCAGCTCGGATAAAGAAGAGAGGCCCAGGAGCCATCCGAATCCATTCGAGGAACCAGAGGGGTTAAATCCGTTCGAAGAGGATGAAGGCGATGAAAGCAATCCTTTTTTCAACTCATAAGATTGAGGCAAACAGGGGATTACGTTAACTGGGATATGACATCAGTTTTGTAGCTATTGGAAGAGTTTTATCGGGAGAGATCAAGTTTCTTGAGGGCGATACTTGGATTCTTCTTATATTCTAGCAAACAGTTCCTATGGTCTTTCCACATCTGGAAATGGTAATGAGAGAATGGTCTGAAATTTAAGGACTTATTGCAACTGGTTAAATACCGAACCTGGGTTCAAATCCTCGACTTATACAGGCATGTTTTATGTTTCTACTCACCATTATTATGGATTCAATCCTACCAAGATTTGGTAGCAGTAAGGTACCTTCATACACAGTGTTATTTTGGGTCCAACATCCCAAGATATTACAGACTCATAGTTTAATCCTAGTTTGTACTAACTGTCATCGTGGGTTCGATTCCAAGATAAAGATAATTAAAAAAGACACTTTTTATTTATATTTTACAATTGTATCGTGAGATACTGTACACCAATCCTTTTTGGAGTCAATAAATCAGTATGAATCTATAAGATTGCCTATGATGGTAATAGGCTCTAACCAATGAAAGTTGAGGGGGTGTGTGGTGAGGGGGTGTGGACTGAAAGTTTAAAGGTCACATTTCAGGGCCTTGGCATTATCAAATGAGCATCATACCTCCATACAACTTGTACTTGTAATATCTAGTGGCAGAAATTGACCTAGTGAGATTTCTTTCGGTGTCACAATTGTTTGCATTCAACTTGAATATGTGCAAAGTGAAAAAGTAAAATTGGGGGTAGTAGAAATATTTCACCTTCTGGTGGCAATATAAAAACATCATGGACTGACAAAATGGCAGCTGCCATGACATGACTTATAACAGGGATGCCAGCAGGGTTTGCCCCTAGGGCCAGAAAGTCTTGGGACTTGGATGTCCCACATACTATCTAAGCTAATGTTGGGAACTTTATGAAAATCCAGAGGTAAAATTGCGGTATAGGCTCCAATTTGCGTATGCTACAGTGTGTTAGGATAATAGTTAGAAATTCGCGGGAACAGCTCATGCCTGTTTCAACTGGGACGGTAAGATCGTGTGGAGCCGGAATCAGATTTCAAAATCGGGAAAAAGCCAGAATTCCGGCTATTGCAGGAATTCTGGCATTCCTGTCATAATCCTGTTATTTTCTAAAACTGAGCAAAACATTCTTAGATATTCCAGGTTATTCATTACGATAATTTCTTGAAAACAAAAGGATTGTAGAGCTCGCTTCACTAACGAAACTTTACCCAGACGAAAATTGAGACTGTATAATTAAAACTGTTCTCGTCAGAAATGCCTTATTGGTTATAATATAAAGTTTTAACGTTTGTTTCCAAAAAGCATATTCTTGGATAATATCTTAAAAGTAAGAACTACTGAGCCAAGTTTAACAATAATTTAAGATGAAATGAATGAATTTGATTGTAAACTGGTGGAAAGAAAAGCAAAATAAACAAATTATGTAAAACATAAACAAGAAACAATTATTCATTTTAGTACTTCAATTTTTTTTTTATTTACGTATCATTTTGTCTGAATCAAAAAACATTGTCTTTTCTTTTCAAAACTTTGATTCCTTTAATGGAACAAACAATTGTAAAGGTTCATATATGAGATGATGTTTACATGCATCGAGAATAACAAAAATAGTCATCAAAATATCACAAAAAAAACACAGAAAAAAATATGAAGGATTGAAATCTAGAAGAAAAGTGTATTATTAAGCATTACTAAATAGCTGGATAATACTTTAACGAGAAGGCTTATATAAGTTAAAGAAAAGAAGGTTCTAGAAAAGTGAAGAGAGAGACTTGGAATAATAAATTCGTTAGTATGTGGTTTCGCTTCTAGCCAGGGTTTTAAATAAATGGTGATGTCGGGATGATACGGTATGATGTCCTAAAAGGGACTACATCTCTCTCCCTCAAACCGTGAGAAATAAGGAAAAAAGGGAACGGTTACCTGGTCCTCACCGAGCTTATTTATATCCTCTCCTGCCTCTGAGAGAAAATTACCACACCCCTGTACCCCCACCCATGCTATAAATCACCAGACCCCTGTAACCCCCCTCCCCACATGCTATAAATTACCAGACCCCTGTACCCCCATGCATGTCACATGCTATAAATTACTGTACCCCCACCCATACCCCCATGATGTAAATTACCACACCCCTGTACCCCCACCCATGCCCCATGCTATAAATTACCCAACCCCAATACCTCCCTCTCCCCACCCAAGCCCCCATGCTGACCATGTTAAATTTGGTAATTCTTTCACAAACTGACATTACATAGGAGAACGAGGAATTAAGTATGTTACTCTTAGCTTCCTTAACACATTAAGTGCTGTAATATGATCGTGAGTGTAGTGTCTATCATTTCTTACAACAAAATGATGTGCTACCTTAATATCTTCACCTCCTGCAATGACAGTCAACACCCTTTGTTCCGTGAACATACATTCACCCACCCCACATTTCAGTTACGTCCCTCACCCAGTTGCGACAAGGGATTCTGTACTGTACCCTCCCATGTTCCGCTTCAAATGCACTCTTACAGACAGTATGAAAAGTATGAATAAACATGGTTTTCTAACGGATGAAGATTAAAACTGTTCATACTGTCAGTATGAGTGCTTTGAAGCATTACATAGGAGGACAGTATAGAGTGGTATTAGCATTAGAATCAGATAAAGATTTAGGAACTGTTCATACTGTCAGTATGAGTGCTATGAAGCATGCAATGGGAGGACAGTATACAGTGGTATGTAGCATTAGAATCAGATAAAGGTTAGGAACTGTTCATACTGTCAGTATGAGTGCTTTGAAGCATGATATTGGAGGACAGTGTATGATGGTACAGTACCATGAGAAAAATTGTCCCAACTGGGTGTGTCCTTACCACATGAAGTTATGAATATTCTCATATTACTGAGAATTGAAACACTTCACCGTCAATGCTCAGGCCATGTGCATCTGACTGAAATCAAACCTTTAAAGAATTTTAATTAAACAGAACATTTTACAAAATCTTATTTCTGATCCAAAATTTAATGAATAGAATTTTGCAACATGAATTGGTTTCAATTTTTATGGGATGTGATGTTCCACCACCAATACTAGCCTTTAAGGTGTCTGCTATAAAACCAAGATTTGCAAAGCAGATAAACTCAATATCAAGCATTTTCTTTACGGCCAACTGTTTTCAGCAAAACATTTGTTTCTTGACAGACAATATGAAAGCGAGTTATCTGAAGGACTTACAGGGGATCCTCCCCCCCCCCCCCAAAAAAAAAATCAAATTTCTTTCTTCAAACCAAGTTACACCATAAATAATGCATCTCATGGATATGTCTGAACAAAAGTGAAACTTGCATAGATTACTTTGAAACAATCAGGTAGCAGGTGTCATTTTTATTTTAAGAAATAAAGAATAGCTAAAAAACAAGGTTGAAGATTGACCATCCCTACAGAAAAATGATTTTTTTTATTTTTATAAATTATTTAGTCAACAGAACAATTCAATTATTTTTCCTTTACATTTAAGACAAGTGGACGATAAGACACCCCCAATGAGCCACTAGAGGGCATCCAATCTGGTCTCTTTGTATTAAGTCATTAACTTTTTTTTTTTTAGCAGATTTGGAAAATGATTACAATTCTGAAAGTTTGCATTCGTTATACTATGAATCTTCATTAGTCAGGCAAATTCTAATGCATTTACGATGGTTTTTTTTAAACATGCAAACAGAATTGAACACCTGACACTGTACCTAAATACCCTCCAAATATCTGCTTTCAATGTATTGAAATAAGTTGCTCCAGTTACTTGGGATTTATTTGGTACTAGTAAATAAAGGTGGGGGGAGGGAGGGGAGGGAGGGAGGGAGGGGAGGGGGTTCTAGAAGAGTTGACAACTCACATAAGACTGTCTTTAATTCTTACTCTAATATCGGAATAATTTTTTTTTTTTTTTTAATAATGGTCCAGCCAGTTCTATTTCATAAAATCAGTATGCAGTTTCAAGAAGTAAGAAGTATAATTAGAAATTAACAATATATTGACTGATCGATCTATTGCATTTCTCTACTGATGATGTATTCCAACGGACTGATCAATCGATTGCATTTATTGATTGATGCTGGATTCCAATCGACTATGTCCAACAGAAGAATGTCTACGCATGTCATTAAAAGTATTTATCGACATACAAATATTTGGATACAGGAGTGAAACAGATGAAGAGAACTGAAAACAGAAAAGGATGCAGCAGCTGCACACTCCCTCTGCAGCAAGGCTGCAACAATAACAAACCATATAACAAACCATATAACAAACCATAGAGATTATCTCAGCAGATCAAGGTTGCATCAATAACAAACTATAGAGTGTAATCTCAACAGACCAGCAAGGCTGCATCCATAACAAACCATAGAGATTATCTCAACAGACCAGCAAGGCTGCATCAATAACAAACCATAGAGATTATCTCAGCAGACCAGCAGTGCCAATATGTTGTGTGAAGCTGCTGTGCGTATTGTGTTAAAAAGCATGGCACAAGATATGATGTCCTATAGAAGCAGCAAGGCTGCATCTATAACAAACCATAGATATTATTTCAGCAGACCAGCAAGGCTGCATCCATAACAAACCATAGAGATTATCTCAGTAGACCAGCAGTGCCGATATGTTGTGTGAAGCTGCTGTGCGTAT
>KN892169.1:2455-28488 GCA_000934455.1 Apostichopus parvimensis
AAATGGCTTGAATACAAACTATAAATGAATTTTACTTTAGATAAATTCTGCAATTTTGTGATCATAATTAAATACTTCAGCAACATGCAGGTGTCAAATTGCTTGGTGTCAAACGCAGAGTATGAATAGGGTCTAGTTTAGCTGTAATGTTCTGTGAAAATTTCATCAGTACAGCAATATGCAGGTTTGAAATGGCTTGAATACAAACTATGAATGAGTTTTACTTTAGATAAATTCTGCAATTTTGTGATCATAATTAAATACTTCAGCAACAAGCAGGTGTCAAATTGCTTGGTGTCAAATACAGCTTTTATGTTAAGATCAATTTTTTATTAGGAAATCATATCAGTGCAGTGCAGCAATATGCTAGATTCAAATTGCTCGAAAACAGAGTACGAACGACATTTACTTTGACCGTGTAGTACTGTGAGAATGTCATCAGTAAAGCGATATTCTGGTGGAAATGGCTTGAATACAGTGTATGAATGATTGTATATAGTTTTCAGCTATAAAATTCTGCAAATTTTGCAATCGTAATTTAACAGTTCGACAACACGCATGTGTTACAGAATTTGCATAAAGTACAGCTAAGCTAGATAGTACTGTGAAAATTTTGAAGAGTTTGTCAGTTTTCGGAAATATGCAGAATAGTAACTGCTTGAATACAAAGTATTAAAGAATGAACTTTGGCATGATTGAATTCCTTACTTGTGTGAGAATTTTATAAAATACAGAGTATGAATGAATCTATAGTACTGTGAACATTTGACAGCTTATTAGTATGTAGGCTTGAAATGGCTTGAATAAAAAAAAAAAACTAAAAAAACAATGACTTTTAAGGGAAATCGGTTCTACAATCATCGCATGATTGTAATCATTTCAGCAACATGCAAGTGTCAAATTTAATTGAATACAAAGTTATGAATATAGTTTCCCTACTTCAAAACTTTCTGAATTGTAGAATATTTTTTTCAATAAACCAATCACACTTTTACCCTGTTAAAATAGTGGACAATGAAACTGGTTTAAGAATTTGGGAGTAACATATAGAGGATTATCAAGCCAATTAGTCCATTTATAACAGGCTACCCTGTCTAACTCATTATAGCAGATTCGCTAGATTCATAGAACCATTCCCAACTAGACAACTAACGGTCTGATTTAAAACTTACTCCAACCATAGATTTAATATTAGAATTTTCTGCCTGTTCTTATCTGAGTTGAGCGAAACATTTAAATAATGCATGGGGATGACTGAATACATTAGACCAATCGGGAGAATACAAACCTAAACACAAAGCATTCTGGGTAATGTTGAACCTGTGGCAGTGCAGCAGATATCCTTCATATAAAATGTCCCTGGATTCATACTTGCAGTTTTCCACAAAAAAACCCAAAAAAACACAGCCTCAATAAACAATTTGACTGCTCTAAAATGATTGAATTTGTCAACACAACTGTGTTTGTTTAACCCTAGCATGGTGTCAGCACTGTTACATAACCTTCCTTACAATCACAGAATACAGCTGTTGTTGAAGGAGATGACACTCGCACAAGCTTTTTCCAGTAGCTTTCATGTAAAGTCGCTCTATAAATACAGCTGCATATCACATACAGATCAACTTCCATCCCACTGCCTACACCAAGTATGCATCAACTTAACAAACGTGACGGATACTATTACACCATCTTTACCGATTGTGACGCCATCTTAACCAATTGTGTAACATCATTCAAACAACATTCAGTACCATTTTATCAAACAGGTAATATCATTCCTGTCGTAACAAAACACTATCCTAGCAATGCTATGACCATTGACAAGATGCAGATATTTCATATGTGAATCTATCCTAGTCTACACAAATATAAGAACCTATATCCTCAGTTAGGAAGAGAAATCCTTGCTCACCATTTCTATATTAAATCCTTCCAATATACTTGCGCATGATATCATAAACACTTATTATCGACCTGACCTTACCAATATAATCCATATTAAAAGCCCCAGTCTATTTGTTTCAACATCTTTCGTCTACAGCCTAGAGAAAACTGTTGTTATCCAACACTCTCGGCAGACTACATGCTGAGAACCTTATAGCGAACAATGATGAAATTTTTGACATGATCGTTATTATTTGAATACTAACACCTCAATTTTGTATCTTTGTCAGTTTACAATAAAATTTAATAAAAAATAACAAATTGAATTTAAAGGTGATTCAGTTGATTTTAAATCCCAAATTATTCACAACTGTCCACCACCGTATACAAAAAGAGACTGGCTTTCTTGTAGGTATCTAACATATTCGGCTAGAATATTAAATCTACGGTAATTTATGATGGAAGAATAATGGATGATCATAATACATGATCATCAAAAAAGCTACTTGATTTCTGAACTTGTCAGCAAACTGGCAAGTTATAGAAGTGGACTCTTCCCTCTATAACATTCTGGAAGCTAGACCTCTACGAAACAACAGAGTATAGAACACCTTAGATAATAATGCAATGTTACCGTATGAAACACTGCCAAAGGACATATGACATGTGATGAAAATTGAATTTAACCACAGCGTACTGCTGACTCATTACCGATAACAATTTAATCACCGAATACGGCATATTGATATCTCCAAACCATTCATCCATGGCCTTGTGCAAATCATACGACAACTGACCATCCATCAGAGGTAACCACAACCTTTGGATCCAGATTCAACAATACATAGCTCATAGCCTTAACCTTTCATCCTTCTCTCAAGCTTTCACAAACGGTGCAGCACCCTGGTTGTCGTTATTCATGTAACCACATCACGATGAATCCCTGCTGTGGCAGCCTGACAATTGTCAATGCTGCCCTCACCGGCCAGCACCCTCTCTCATCTTACGCATTCCCGATCGGCAGACTCGATGTGCACCTAGACACTGGTTTCTTTCTTATCGCTGTTCAGGGAGAGCATGCTCAGAGCTGCCGCACTCTCCTGTAGATTGCTCTCGCCCTGGCTGGCATCTTCTTCGGCCGCTGCCGTTCCCGGGGGAACCATAAGAGAGCTATTTTCCGTGACATCTTCGTAACTCGGCGGAGGTTCAACGTCGGGAGTTGTCTTCAGTAAAGGTTCTTCCTCCGGTAGCGGGGAGGGTAAAGGGTTAGCCCTCTCCCCGCTTCTATGACTTTTCCTAGACCTGTGTTTTGGTCTAGGGATCTCTGCCTGTTCTACGGAGGACAGACTCCCAGCGTGCGGGCTGTTCCGTAACTGATCTAAGGACTTTGATATGCTCCTCGGAGGCTGTCTCTCCGAGGGAGCACTGTCCGAGTTGTGCGCCGATTCTGCTTTCCGTCTGGCGTCCCCCACGATAACGGCGGTCACAAACTCGTTGCGGTGCCCTCTGTGTGATGAAATGCTGGGACCGCTGCTGCTCGGAGGATGGCCTCTAGAGTTAGATTCTGGCAATGTGCCTCCGTCCGAGAAATCTCTGGACTGTCTCGAATGCCTGGAATATCTAGGGTTTTTGGATCGGTTCCTACTCTTGTTGTACCTCTGGCCGTAACCGTTTCTCTTATCCCCTAGGAAGGGTCTAGGAAGGGTTTCTTGAGTGCTGCTGTCGATAGAGGCGTCCGTACCGGTGTGTAAGTTCGTCGGCATGTAATTGCAGTGTGAGGTCATCCGAGAACGGAAGGAAGGGTTTGAATGGTTGGTGTTATTGGATCTGTTGGTGACCCCCGAATCCACGCTGCTGGCCGACGGCCTCCTCTGCATCACGTGACCGTTGGCCTGCGAGTGCTGAGACGGGTCTGTCGGTACACTCACAGAGTAGGCCTGCCGCTGGGAACAACCGCATAGTCTCTTCCAACGGAGCAGGACGTCGTTACGCAGCGCGCAGTGGCTGACGAAAACGAAGAGACCGAAGACGATGAGGGCGCCGCTGTAGAGGTACATGAAGATGGTGGAGAGGGTGTCGGTCTGGATGACGATCATGGCAGCCAACGTCCACAGACCCATGAAACCGAGAAATAGAAACACTAACGAATGGAGTTGTTTGGCGTGGGGTCTCTCCTGGTCCAAAATTTGAGAAGAGACGGACGATAACGAGGCTTGCGATTGCCTATGGGCGTTGGTAGGGTTGGCATTGGAGTTCATGTTGAGGTGAGTACTGATGCTGAGATGCTGGGCGGAGTGGACGTCCGGAGGGGGTTGATGACTGTTCATGGTAATCCGACTTCCAAACTGATCGGTCATCTGGGGGGCGGGGGCTGGTGCTGGGGTGTTAGTGGACGGGATCTCGTACATCTGGGTACGACCGAGATGGTTTGTACCGCTGATGTTGATCCTCCTCGTGGTGATTACGAAGAAGAGGCAGGTCGCCACGGATATCAACGCGGCCACTGCGAAGAAGCTGGCCATACTGATGGTGAACTCGGATATCCAACAGCTAGAGAAACATTGGAGAATGATGCAATTATAGTACTGATGAAACAGCCACTAAAACTAGAGATTTCTCATCACATATAAAAATAATAAATCATTTTGCCGTATTATCTTTTTTTTGTTTATTTTTTTGTTTGTTTGCCGTATTATCGATGTGAACAGTGATATCAAGCACCTCAACCTCCCTGCATTAACCATCAATCATGGATAACCATGATATCCACGGTGGGTGGATATCTTCATCAACATCTACAACCAGTCACTACCATACTAAAATACATGACAAGTAGATAACAGAAGTACACTCAGCATGATATTACAAAAGCAACTGTTTTATTAACAAGTGCAGAGCTTTCATGTGTGTATGTTAGATCTCAGTAAGTATTGTAGATAATGAGGAAGAATATATCTATTAGCTTCTGACTTTATCGCCTTACAAATTTATAATACTGGCAAAACAATCAGCCTGTTTGATTATTATCATTACAAGGATAGTCCAGATGAAACATATTCTAAGAATTCTGGTGAAATACGGAAGCAATTTTATAAAATAAATATCAAAACTTACAATTCTGCGCCACCGTAGTTTCCAAGATCCGAGGAGGCTGCGGCTGTGATGCCCACAATAATCATAGGAATGCCTGAAAATGGGGATAGTTTTGTATAAATACTGCAAGTTTTGAAATATAGGCACTGGAATAATTGACGTAATGACACTTCTGAATAAATACTACTAGTTTTGTAATCTTAAAATTAGTTACCAAGTCATCAGTTGTGTTTTACTACTAGATGAAACATTTAACATATGTCTTTTTTCCTCCAGGTCCAGTCATATAATATGGTGCAATCTTAGGTGCACATTCCAAAAAAGTTTTATTTATTGCTCAACAATCCGCAAGGGTGGTCAGCCTTATCAGTTTACAACAAAGGCAACAATAATGACTTCACCCTGATCCTTATATGCACTGCTTGTCAATTCAAGAAATTATCCAAATAACAAATTGATTGGGGTCAATGTTCAACACAATCATGACTCCACCCTGATCCTTATATGCAAAGTAGGCTAGAGGTAGGTTCATCCACAATGAACGATTTATAGAACTGCTAGGATAAGCTTTCAACTTCGTTCAAGAAGTAAAACACTCTCTTGAGGGTTTTGACACCGCTTGTCAATTCAAGAAATTCTCCAAATAATAAATTTATTGGGGTCAAACTTCAAAGAAAAATATTACATCAAGACATTATGAGTTCATTGACACTTTGTCATGTGACAGCAAAAACACAATAAGAGGCAAGGAAAGAAGCTTACCCCATCCTACAAAATAGAACCGAATGATAGGCCTCGGAGGTGGAAGGGTCTCCCCGGGAGCGAGTTGCGGCTGATCGGACTTAGAGAGGGCCTTCATGAGGTTACGAGCAGCGATGGCAAGCCATAGCAGGCAACATGTACTGAAGTAGTGTAGAGCCATGCCCACAGCCTTGCAGGCTATGGCCGGAGTTGTACGGTTGATGCCACCGGCAAATGTCAGGGCCAAGATCAACATGCAGAGACAAATATTCAGTAAGGAGTGCTTGGCTTTAGCTTTGACACGAATGCTCCTGGAAGGTAAAAAAACAAAACACATGTCAAATATCTGAAACAAGAAGAAGGAGTTCCTTTTGCGATAATCTCTCTCATCTTCTGAATTAAGGGGTGAGGGATGGAAAGGGGTTAACCATAGGGATTAAGTTCCATATCCCCCCCAACTGAGTTAGATACGGGCACATGTATTCATGGTAGGGTTGTAGGTGGATCAAATGGGTACTCCAGAAAAGAGATTTTTTTTATCAAATATTCCATCTGAGGCATATTTAGACTAAAATTAGGTATAAACATAAAGCTGCGGCCCCACAACTCCCCCCCCCCCTGCTTTACACATGCCACTGCTCTAGGGACCTTGTGAAGTTGACAGAGTATGACAACAGATAAAAAGACAAACCAACTTACTTGTAACAGCAGATGTAGCTGAAGATAACCAGTAAGATGAGGACAGAGAAGATGAAAGTCGTTATGTAGATGGACGGATGCAGCAGGTATTCACTGAAGATACCTCCTGGATCAGAAGAATCGTCTACATCACCCGTCTGTTTAACAACAAAACAAAATCAAAGTTATAATGTCATCGCAAGATAGCCAAGACATTGGTCTTACTGAAAGGTGTGAAAATTGAGTCTTAAATTCTACTAAAAGTATTTTTTTGGGGGGGGGGGGTAAATATCTTGAAATTTCAACTAGATGTAAAATCCAAACCTTTTTTATCTCTTTCACTGTAAAGAAAATAAACATCAAAACTTTACATCAACACTTCAAATTTTTTTTTGGATCAATCTTTATAAATTTCATGACTTTACACATTTTACTGACTGAAAGTGGATATTGCTTCCAGCAGATCCTGATTCCCAATCTTATCAACAAATAGTGGCCACAAATTTATATTTTAGTATGCAAAGCTCCTTTAAACTAGAGATAGAATGAGGTCAGAGGTCACACTCACCCTCATCAGTGCAAAGTTTGTGAGGTGATCGCACTTGAGCACTGCGATGTCTTCCCTCAGTTCTACCAGACTGCATCCGTTCGACTGCCAATCGCCAAGGGAATCTATTTCCAGACAAATCACATCAATACCTCATCACAAATGCCATTAAAATTTCCTATTTTTTCTCTTTCATGGATGTAAATTACATACAATATTAAAGACAGAACTCTTGCTTTAAAATGCTATTAGAACTTACACTGGGGAAATCCAAGGAAGTGAAGATTCTTCAAGCTCTTTGCTGAAATCTAATACTACAGATTCCATGTACCGGTAGAATTGTGTATAAGTGTGTAACTTGAGAACTTCCAGAGTGGATGTTAAGTACTTTTTTTAAAATATATATGAAGGAAATTGAATTTATATTACTAAAGAGAAATCTTATTTTTCTTTTCTTTTTTAATAACTGTACAGACTTAACAAATCTTAAGAGTAAAAATCTATATATAGAGTATAAATAAGAGTATAAATAAGATTATAAATCTTCCTTTCGAACAAAATCGGACGATCTGAAAGAGGATTATCTCCTTTCTGTTGAAAAGTTAACTTCATTGACAAATCCAATGATGTTGTTGGGTGTAACACTGTACTGATACAAGGAATTTAAATTTCAAGCATGTAAAAAATTTATTCTTCAATGCATCATAAAGTCTCGCACTGTATTCTTGAATTTTCTTTTGACCAAGCTCTCAAAGGCAATTATGCGATTTCCTCAGAATTTCATATCATCAAATATGGAATTCATTATTCTGAGGAAATTTGCAATGAATATTTATTATAAATATATGTATAGCAAAATATGGCCCAAAAACTTGAGATCTTCTCTATTTCTTACATATATGTGTTGTTTTCAAAAATCCAATCAATATTACAGTTGCCATGGAAACGATGTACTTTCTGGAAAAAAAAACACTTTACTTGCTTTTTTCTTATCCATAGGCACTTTTGTCTGAAATGACATAATTACATCTTTATTCACAAATTGAGGGAATTGCAACCAACTAAATTGCACATTTAAAGAGGCAAAAAGGGATTGAAGCTAAGCCATGATAATTTTGTCTCGTCCTCTGAGTTTGTAAATTGTACTGGAAAATCACATAAGTTGATGTTGATTTACATGGAATATTTTAAAGTCACTAAGAGGTGCTTCTTGTTCAATCCAAAAATCCTATCAACACACTTTGTAGTTGTTTTTTTGTTTTTTTTAAATTGAACACTTAATTACTCCCTGCCTAGTGTGTAACAGATATATCTTTGTTGACCCTTTACAAAACAGTCCAGTGATATTGTTCTTCTTTCAAATAAAATGCAAAATAAGACACACCACCAAGTGATGACTATCATTTAATGATAAATTCATCTTTTCGTATTACGTAAGCTCCTCCCCCTTTGATATAGATCTTTATTGTCCCACAAATATATACAACTTGAGATAAAAGGAAACATAATAAGTTTAAAAAAATGCCAATAGAGAATATTATGAATATAAGGAAGCTGAATATTGTTATACAACACAAACACCTTGGCTAGATGTTATTACAGTTTAGCAGAGAGGATATTATGGATTTGTACCTTTGGCGGTGAAGTTCCAGTAAGCTGGGGAGAGCTGGTGAAATGAGTTACTCGGTACGTTGTGTCGAAACGTCAGCACCACCTGATCTGTCGAATTTATGAAGGGGACATTATCTAGAAAGAGAGAGAGGGAGAGAAATATATAAAATGGTTGAAGTTTTAAACATTACTATTCATGTTAAACTGCAGGGTAGATTTATAATAGTGAATTACACTCTAACTTTAAAGATTACTATTCATGGTAAACTGCAGGGTAGATTTATAATAGTGAATTACAGTCTAACTTTAAACATTACTATTCATGGTAAACTGCAGGGTAGATTTATAATAGTGAATTACACTCTAACTTTCAACATTACTATTCATGGTAAACTGCAGGGTAGATTTATAATAGAAAATTACACTCTAACTTTAAGCATTATTATTCAAGTCCTAAACAAGTCCAAATGTGAAAATTTCAGGTAATGAGACAAATGTCACAAAAAATTTGGAATTTCCTTTGGGTAGGTTATTTGTTTATGTGTAAATAGTGTCTCTGTGACAAACTTGTCAGCATTGAATGAAGGTTGATGATATCTTTGATACCATCTGTTAATAAAATAATATGACAATACAGACCAGAAGCTTTATAATTCAAAGTAAGATTTCAAGAAATGAGCAAAAATATCACCAACAATTTTGATATCTGACCTTTTTTTTTCTCGATGGGTGATACTAACATGACATAGCGTTTCTGCAACAACACTGTTGGCCTCTAAAAGGATTGATTAAAGTACCTGCTAACAAATAGACATTTGTAGAAGAGATAGGAGGGTGCCTTTAATTACAACCTTGCTTTGAGTGATACCGCAATGGAAAAGGTTGTGCGGGTACCGCTACAAGAATATGCATGATAGCTACCTACCGATTTTACTGGATATTACACTGCCCACTATGACCTTCCTGGTTTGTGTGTTAACATGCCTTATAGGAAAGAGACTGGCATTCTTATACACCAAGAACTGTAACTTAAACGGTGTCTGTTGCCTGTTACTTGATAGTAGGCTATTCTGCCTAGCTGCTTGGCGGAATATGCTGGCTGGGAGTTGAATCGCCGCCTCAACCAACTGCAAACAAGATTTGAGAAAAAAAAGAACAGTTTTATAGAAATTCAACAAAACTCACATAGTTTCAGGAGGAAGTATGTCTTCCTTCTCTTACACCTGAAATAATCCAATACTTTTTAACTTTTCAAAACTAAAAAAATATGGGTACAAACAGGGAGAGGGGGGGGGGGGGGGTGTTACACAACTTTTTCTGCCAGTCATATTTTCTGCAGGCTGTGAAAAAAACAGGGCAAAGTTTAAACAGAACTTTAAAAGACTGTTTCCTTGTGCCAATGAATTAAAGAATATTTGAATGAATGTCTTTTGGAGCAATAAACACCTCTGCCCATTTTCAGTGTGCTAAACTTTTGCAACAAATCATCCAAGTGATCGTTCCTGAATACTGTTTGGTCTTTTGCTCAGTTCAACTTACACTATGATTGTTGTTCAACTTGCTGCTGGTTATGTTTCTTCCATTACATTTAAAATGCCTCTCGTCGTATTCGTCTCTCTTGCCGAGCTCCCTGACAAACGAGGCACACGTCATCCCGACGAACCCCTCCGATGTGACCCTGTACGCTTGCATAGCTAGGTTTGACGCTTCGTGGTGGAACACTGGCACGTTGTCTCTCAGAACATCTGCTGCAAATTTTTCCAGGGCTAATATGATCCTAAGGGGAACACAAGAAGGGGTATCGTACTTGGTCGTGTGATGACTGGCATAACTAACTGTATCCTTACACAAGATTTTAACAGCAATATAGTGTGGATGCCTTTTACGACATAACCTTAAACTGGAAGGTATGAACTACACTATTCAAAGAATATAACAGTGTACTGTAACCCTTCTTCATGGCATAAATTTTAGTTATCTTTTCAAAACTGGAATGAGGAAAAGTGACTATTGAAATGCTCCTAACGGAGAGAGCGAAATGACCGCCAGTTTGACAACGATATTGTTACGATGAGGTGTTTAAGTTGAATTGATCATTTGATTGCATCTGTCTGTCTGTCTGTCTGTCTGTCTGTCTATCTGTCTGTCACACACATTTTGTCTAGGAGATGTACTTGAGAGATAAACAAATGCTGTCATATTTTGAGTTGAGTGGTCAATATAAATGATTTGCTTGTGATGCAGTAACCAAACGTGTATGTACTACATAACCGTCCCATTGGATATTGGTACATTCTGTGAAATAACATTTACGTTTCTCTCCGGGGATGTGGACGTTTAACATCGCATATAATCATTCGACTTACTGTGACTTAACAGTTCGGTCAAGATGTGGACATTTATAGGCCCTGTTTCATTGTAACACTGATCGGGACTTTACTGTCCAATCCAGAGATTGTAGAGATTTTACGATGTGTGAAATTGTTACTCTTAATTGGGTGGGTCTCTTTACTGTTCAGAGAAGAGATGTATAAAGTTGAATGGACAATTAAGTCGTGTAACCACTGTGAGGTTTAACTATCCAGTCCAGGGGTTTCACTAGGTAAGACTCACTTGCTACAGGATTTATCTTCGATTTGGCTCTCCAAGAGTATGTCAGGACTGACTTCCATCATACTACTGGCTATGTTCATCATTGAACGTCCCACCTGCCGGGAAAAAAAAAACAGCAGAACGTTCACCATCAAATTATACCAGACAAACAGCAACATTTTATCTTTTTTATCTTTACAAATTCTTTGCAATTCCCAGAATGCGATCCATCCAAGTTTCCTGTTTTTCATTACATCATCTTTACTAGCAAGGTGTCACATGCACATATGCAAACATACACATGTGTGCAAGAATAAATCCATGGGCTATCAACAATTGAAGCAAATAAAAATCACTCAAAATAATACACATATATTTGTGACACATAGCTTCTATCACATATATGCTGTCTCTTTAATCTTGTTAAGCCCTAGCTTTCATGACAACAGAGTTGCAAGCAGGTAGTTACCTTACCCCATCACCACCCAACCCCACCTCTCACCTTCACTTCACTCATCCACCTGTTTATTCAATCTCTAAACTGCTGACATCCTATAACAACTGCTAGCAGAATACTCTCATGTCACATTCATTTCATGAGATTTTCTTGTGAATTCTGACAGTAATATTTCACCGCTGCTTTCCTTTCCGTTCTATCGCCTCTGTCAGAACAATCGAGCAAAGCCTAAAAATACACCGTAGCCTATTGAAACATTAACGACTCTACACGACATGTATGCAATAAATAAGACTAAAGCATTATCCAGCAGTGATTGTTTACATGCTCACTAAATCCTAGCGATCGTGAGTCAAATACATTTTTCAATTGTGACCGTGATCTATCATGGATTGCGATACAGCAATTATCCAAGGAGGGGAGGAGGGGGAGGAGGGAGAGGGGAGGAGAGGAGAGGAGAGGGGGAAGAGGGGAGAGGAGGAGGATACGAACCTCTTGAGTGGGATAACGGATAAATTTTTCCATGAACCTCCCGACGAAGAGGACTGCTTTGGCATCGTTGATAGATGAGGCGTCTGATACAGCCACTTCGACTTTCTTGGCGATACTCAATGCCATACTACTGTTTGTGATGGTCATCTGTGTAGCAAAAGTCACAACAAAATTGTTCAAGAAATAAGATAGATATTAAAATGACTGACACAGGGATACATTTAATGGAATATGTGCTGTTACATGGAAAGTTCTAATAGTCAATGGGGAATCAAAGGCTTGCATTTGTTTTTTCATAGCAACCTGCACCGGTGCTCAGAAAATGACAAGAACTAGTATTGACCAATGAAACGTTTTTGCACCTTGTTGCTTGACAATGATGAAATCAAGACTCATCGTTTTTGCTTATATAATGTAAGTTATGTTTAAATAGTTTATATTCCTAAATACAAAATGAAAGCAGCATTTTGCGTAATTTTACTCTTGAGTGTAATTATAGATTCCATCTGATTTTCAGAAATTTGCTATGGATACACTTTTGTTACATTAAATACTCTTAAATCACATACAAGCAGGCAACAACCTAGATTGAAATACGAGATTAGAAATAAAAAGCGTGAGAGCGTGGTGGCCAATTGGCTAAGGCATTGGACTCGTGATCCAAGGATTGCTGGTTCGATTCCTGCCTAGTTCATTACGTTGTGTCCTTGGGCAAGATGCTTTATCTCACTTGCCTCTCTCCACCCAGGGGTTAAATGGGTACCTGTGAGGTAACTTGTCATTGGGCGCAGTATATAACTGCTGCCGACTGGAGGGATTGTCTCTGGGACAGGTTATCATTGACCAGGGGTAATATAACGTCTGTGAAGCGCTTTGAGACCTATCGCTGGTATAAAGTGCTATATAAAAAAAAAAGCAAAAAGCAAAAACAAATTTCCTTCATGAAAAGAAATCAAATTGGAACCAGTCAAGCTAATGAATGGTGCTTTGCGAGATAGGGATGTCATGATGCAATTGACATTATAGAGTGAGAGCCTGAAAACTGTGAGGAGATAGGTAAGTAAGGAAGCGAAAATAAATAATGCTGCTTTGAATTCAAGAAATAATTGCAAATTTTGCCAACATAGTTAAGGATATTTTCTAGCCGATTCCGAACAGATGGATGCTATGTTCCAATTACCACTGTATATTTCTCCAGATCCTTTAACATTGGGTCCGAAAAGGAACATTCCCCCGTCATAGGTTCCTCCCATCTTCCGCTACTGTTACAGAGACGATGGGCCACAGCAGACTCACGTGGACCTGTATAGAAGTAACTAGCTCCAAACGGACAAGACACTTCAGCACTAGCACCGGCTACAAGTCTAGGCCAGTCAAAGCCACCTACAAGAACAGAGAAAATCAGGAGTCAAATATGCTGTCACTAAATGATCCGTAGTAGCTGAATTTTGTTTTCACTAGGGAGAGGGAGGGGGGGGGGCTGATGGGGAGGAGAGGGAGATGAAGAGTGAGGATGATGCTAACATTGTTGACTTTCCATGGTTTCTTTAAAGGGTGTGAAGACTCGCGCAAAAAGAAACAACTAATGCCGGTAACTTGACCTAATTTCGAATGAGGTGTAACAGAAGTGTTAAACACCACCATCTATCCCAGAAAATACACACACAGCTTGCTACCGTAGGTAATTAGACACTAGTGTACAGTCAGTACATACAGCTGCGGTCAATACCTACAGCACAGTATATAATCGATACAGCGATGCACATTTCAGGTCCAGTTAAAGATAACAATTAAGGTATCACATTTCATTACTGTCTGCATTTTGTAGCGACACGAACAAAACGTCACTTGCAAGCAACAGAAGTTTAACTTTTTCAGATGGCCGCACGCGGTTTGGGGCGAGTCTTCAATGCCTTTAAGTTATTCAAACCTAAATCATAATTACACGTGTCTTACATCTTCTTGTGAGTCTGGTAATATAAATGCGTCTGACTAAATAACTACTGATATTTTCCTGACAATTATGAAAGTGTCTCTGAGAAAATACCATCACAAAGCCCTTCAAATGTATAATTTTGTAAATGGTACTTCTTGATGGACTGGAAATCACAAACGTTATCCTTGATGGGAGAATGTGTTGAACTGCTGACCTACTGACCTTACACTTCGTCAATATAAAACCATCCTTCTACCAGACTTGATAAACAACAAACAAACACACAAAAAATTCATTTCAAACTCCCCCAATGTATTAATATGAACACAGGGGAGAGGGTAATCTTAACATTTTGTGCCACAAAATATTTAAAAGTACCTGGAACTAAGTCATGTAATCACAAATATTTCACCTTGGAATATTTCTCTGATGACTCATCGCACTTTTTTTTTTTCATGTTGCTTCGTGAGGCTAATTAATGGTCTCGAACCGCTGTGGCTGGGAAATCATATTTGACTAATCAATCATGAATCTCTGCTCTGGCTCCCAATGACTTACGGCACATTAAACTGTTCAAGCAATCTATCTTCGGGCTCTTCCAAAAATGGGGGGGATTTCGTTCCTAACGTAACGATTTGTTCTCGATCGTGGCAGCTAGCGAGACAAAGAACTTTGATTTTGAGCCTGTAGCGATTTCGAATTTAAGATATTGTGACAGAGAGAATTGAACAAGTTTCAGGATCTCAATATTAAACATGCTTTGCTGTTGTCTGAAGAACCTTTCAAGATGTGTAAGATTCCTATGGTATTTGCAAATATAACAATACTGCGTTTTTTATCGTAACATAAACCCTTTTAACAACAACACACAGAACTGTGCTTAATTTGTATACCGTATATTTACTGACTTAATACTGCTGGCTGCAAATCAGTAGCTCAGCTCGTTATCATTCCACTAGGGAAAGACGTTACAAAATTCTCTCTTGTTTTGTTGCATAGGTGGGTGGGAGGGGCATGGAGGAGGTGGGGGGGGGGGGGTTGGTGATGGGTGGAACAGCTGAAGGGGAAAGAGAGGGAAAAACAGAGAAAATTATGGTGATCCATTTTAAACTACCTTACCTTTGTTGTTTGAACTAGATGTCGGTAGACAATACAACGTCGACCCATCCAGGATCTTGAGCAGCACTCCCTTCTTTTCGCTTCCCGTAGAAGAGGACACTTTACACTCGATATTCCAGAGTTGGTTATTACTGTCTGGACTGATGAACAGCATCAGTCTGCTAGTCTTCAGACCCTCCTGGCGCTGGGTGCTCTCCGTGATGATCGCATCAGGACCCTCCACCATCAGGTTTCCGTTCTTCCACCACGTTATCTCGAGAGAGTCGTCCACTAAGGTAGACTGGCAGGCCAAGGGGGTCGTGTCGCCGATAAAGACGATTTGATCTCCTGATGGTGAGAGTGTGAAGGTCAGGAGGTCGATGGGATGACCTGGAAAGAGGGACAAGTGAGATATATGGTAGATTAATTTTTGAAGGAGAGCTAGGGCTTAAAATGGACCAGAATAGGAGGCTGGATCCAAAATCTTCCCTTGTTTATGATACGTGGGGAGGGGATGGGGTGGGGTGGGAGGTGTTGAGGTGAAAGAAGCTGTGGGACAGCATACTGGGCCAAGGGTTTTCCTTTGCGTACCAGCTACCTTCTATGTTGCTTTTGTTCTAACATTCATTTTCCCTTTTTACATCAAGGATGTACAAACAGGGAATTTATTTCATTTGTAGAAAGTTATTGTAAATATATTTGACTTGGTTGTCTGATAGATGTGGAAACCAATGTCTGGGGCAAGAGGTAAGGAAATGACAGAGAGGTCATATAAGTTACCAAAAGACAAAAGGAATATTAAATCAGAAATGAACGTACACAAACATTTACTGAGAATTCAAAAATGAATTTACTTGGCTCTTAATAAAACAGATGTCAAGTAAGACTCTCATTTGAGGCAGAAACAAGTTCAGCACTCAAATTAAGAACTAGAAAAATTACTTCATGCACGACAGACTTGAGCATAGGAATGAGACTACAATAGATTTATGTTTAATAATTTAAGTTGAGGAGTAATGCACTAATATAAATATCAAACTTCATTATTAATCTAAATAAATTCTGGATGAATCACCCAGTTTCCTGTATTCGCTCAGAACAACACCCTAAGGAATGCTTTTACTGGGACTAAAGCTTGATACACCAACTAAGGCACTAGTACTCAAGAGACTAACAGAACTTGATAAAATATTGACAGAATATCTGGAGCAAACTTAATTAATAGCGCTCCCATAATCACTTAAAAGTGGAGAAATCTCAGAAAATATGGAATCGTACTGTACTTTGGTCACTTAAGAAATAAAAGGAAAAAAATGAGCTTTGGTCACTGGAGGGAAAAAAGTGTTGTTATGTATGTAAGTGAAGTATGTCTGTGAAGTATATATGTATAGTCAAAGTGTGTGTAATATTTTATACTGGTAACAGAAATAAAACTTGCATAGTTAGTCATTAAAAATTATGTCTGTTATGAAAAAAAAGTACAGTACCTGATAGCTATTATTATTTGATCAGTATGAAGAAGTCATGTGCTGAGCAAAACATCTCAAAGATTTGATGAGTATTCCCCCTCCCATTCCCCCTACCCCTCCCCTCCCCTCCCCACAAAGAAGCACACCATTTAACAAAATGTGACAAATTATATTGTAGAAAAAAACATCTATTTGTTAACATGATCAAAAAAAATGATTGGTTAATAATTGGACTAAAATTGCAGTTTAAGTCATAAACTTTATTCACTATATTTTCATGTTATATACATTACTAAGCAAATGTTATGAGCAAGTATTATTTATACTTGAAATGCAAAAACCAGAATTTCCACACTTACTACTTGTACTGCACTTAAGTACTAGAGGTTATCCCACTAGAATCCCATTTGTGGTTTACAAGTTGTACTTAGTGTTCAGACCAATGACCTCTGCTGTGTCCTCCATAATAGCAAGCACAATATCTGTTCCACTTGGCCCATTTTCCACTAATGGACATTTATGACAAATCTGTCCAGTAATGTACCAGGGCATTGTTGAAGTATCACAGACACAAATAAAAAGCTTGAAAGGAAGAATAAAAGGCCAAGGGGTATTGAATTCTATTTTCAGGTCATGGTCTGTTATTGACCCTTTCACTTCATAGAAATCTGACTCTCAAGGGTTTAAAACTGGTAAAGTCTTTGAAATTATGGTGAGGAGGGGCTTTGGAAGGGATATATAGTCAATTTGCTTGGGGAAAGAAATAGGAAACACACCTTATCTACACCATAGAAATTTGACTATGATGGGTAGACTATACATTGGCTATAATGATCATACACAGTACACACAACTACAACACCAATAAATTTGTTAGGGATGCTAGTAAAGATGGAGTACACACTCAAGGAGTAAGGCCATGCACCACAATAGCACCTTTGAAAGAAAAATACCAATAAAAGGAAAAAGCAAAACACCAAAGGCATATAAAGCAATCACCGTAACAATAGTGGAAATTTATTCAATGATGGATAGATTATGAACTGACCGATCATAATTTACCAACAAACAAAATCCTCTGATGAAAACGTCTGAAGAAAAAACACACAGTTAACTTCTGAATGGGTACATCTCTGAGGAGGAGGAGGAGGAGGAGGAGGAGAAGGAGAAGGAGAAGGAGAAGGAGAAGGAGAAGGAGAAGGAGGAGAAGGAGGAGAAGGAGAAGGAGAAGGAGAAGGAGAAGGAGAAGGAGAAGGAGGAGAAGGAGGAGAAGGAGGAGAAGGAGAAGGAGGAGAAGGAGGAGAAGGAGAAGGAGAAGGAGAAGGAGGAGAAGGAGAAGGAGAAGGAGAAGGAGAAGGAGGAGAAGGAGAAGGAGAAGGAGAAGGAGAAGGAGAAGGAGAAGGAGAAGGTTGACTGTGTTCTAGATGTGGGATATAGGGGGAACAGAGCTAACACGTTTCCAGTGGTGAAGTTTTCTAAGATAGGTGGTTAGAGTGCATTTGTAGATTAGAGACAGGTAAGTGAGGAGGAGAAGGAGCAAATTAGGTAACAAAATTTCACCAACGATGGATCATCGACAGACCAGGCACCCAAGTAAAGTCAAAACTTTCGGCACCTAATGATACTACTGTTTTTTTCCTTCCTGTATCCAAGGAGCTACGCGTGGTAAAAGTAATAACCTGGCAATAGTCTATTTAGCCACTCTTCTGATTGCAATTTGAAAGCTCCATTAAAATTTGTTCTCAACCCTGGAAATGAAATTCCAAATCATCAATCTGCAAAATCTTGATACAAATTTACCAGGTCTTAATAGCCTGGAGGTTACTAGTGAAATTAAGGTGAAAATTGGGTAAAAATTCCTTTCAACTTGCATACCAGCAATTCACGGTACAGCAGTTTCTAAAACTGACAGCAACAAGAAAGAATTTGCATGTCCATTGCCTGAAGGGTACAAATAAAATTAGGGCAAAGAGTCAGTGTTTTTTTTTTCTATCGACTTGCACATTAGCTTTTAACGGCCCAGTAGCTTTTTCAAACTGACCATACGACACAGGCAACAACAAAATAAAGGCTACCATTCCTTACAGTTCTTGGATGATTTAAAGAAAACGTGGAAAAAAAGTATTTTCCGTCACATGTAAAGGAAAATAATGGGAGGGTTAATGGTAATAAGCTATCTACATTCATTTGTGTCATGCAATTGATGTTGATATTTTCAAGTTTCGCCTTCAGCCGTTCTCCGTCTTTCCCTTACCGACCGTTCCCATGGTAGCAGCCCCGGGCTCATAGCTCGCATCCTCATTGTCCCAAGCCATTAATCATGATATATTTATATAGGTATGCATTACACGTTTAATCAGCTACTCGCAGTCGCATCACTAGACCAAAAAATATCTTCTGGTTCAAGAGAATGTTATTTAGCTCTCTGCTCCATACCTAGCATTAAAATCAATAATTCGGATATTTCCAGAATCGGTGTATCGATTTTTAGCTATCATGTTACACTGCGTACTTGCAAGTTCGCCCAAACGCTGACAGTGTAGGGCCTTATCTAACTCAAACAGATCCCTGTGTGAAGTCTCACACGGTTATTATCAATCGAAAAACCCACTGGAGGCAAGGAGATCCAGCAAGGTGATGTCTTAATTAGATCTTGTCGGGGGCTAATATTAGCGTTTCCACCACGTAAAAGCAACTGGTTTTGCAGACCTCTCTCTTTAGTACTCATTAATGTTAAAAGAAGAAATAAATAGAATAACTAAGCAAAGAAAATTTGCATTGTTTAAAAAAAAAAAAATTAAAATAAAAAATCCGTTTTGGGGTTATTATTTTTAAAAACACTTGTTTCTTTTTACATGTTTCTATTTCCTACAAGTGGAAATCAATACTTAAATAAATATAAATAAATGAATAATGAATCTGTTTTGTCTTTGCAGTAAGAGGATGATGTTACAGGTTGTATAGATGGTATGTAACTCTTGCCATGCAATCTGTCCTGCTTGTATTTGACATTAATTGTCTCTTTTGTATCTTTTCTATATCTCTGTTCTATCTGCCGTTTAAATGTAGAATTAGGCAGAGGAGGAGAGGGCGGTTATGGGAAACGGAGGCACAATAAAAACTGAATGTAATAGACGGAGAGTAACCCTCAGATGGACTCATCTTTTCGTCAAGAGATATTTTGAAGCTTCTCGTATCTCCCTGTATGCGTGACAGTATGATTCAATGAACGTGAAGTGATTGCTCTTTGAACAGTTTAAGCCTCTGGTTGTAATATCCATTATCCCTACTGCAACATCCATGATCCATCTCAATTCTGACAAATCCACTGAAGCAAATAATATCTTGATCTCTTTATTAACAAATTTATGCAAACAGTCTGATTTTACTAGTGCTGATACATACATGTGTTAAATTCCATAAATCATATCCCCCAACACCTAGATTCAAAACTTAAAGGAGTATTGAAATAATATCTTGATCTCGAATTTGCAACAGAATTTGCACACATATCATGTGTACATTTATGACAATTACTATATATACCATGCACACTAAACCAACAAACAGAATGCTTTACTTTCATTCACGGTACAGTACAATTATGAGAATACCAGGACTGTCGGTTACGTTGACATCTCTCTTAGGAACGACACGCTAAGGTAATACCTCACGCGAATCAAGTATGCTCTCGTTCAAAGTCGTTGCAATTCTACATCGTCATGAAATCTTGCAATAAACTTTCTCCAGTATTCCATATAATATCCACAGTGACATCACACGTAGGAAAAACAAAGACTCCATTCCTTGAGCACTGTCCTGGTTAAAGCAACACATTCAATGGAATCTGGGGCTTGTTTCCACCCCCCTCCCCACCCCCTGCTATATGTCTGTTGAATAATACATGTCTTAAACTGCTCTACATACTGTACAGATTAAGTTTCCATTTTCAATTACTCATGAAATTTGTGTGTATTTGACTGGGTTCTCATCTAGGCATGTATGTGACTTACATACTGTTACCACAGTGTTAGATCTCCACTTTTGTCATTGTTATTGAACAATTCAATTCCATGTGTTTTCTAGACTTTTTATTCCTTGATTTATCTGTCTTTTTATACATTTATTTGTTTTAGGTTTTGTAAAGCGCCTAGAGGCCTTTTGGTATTTGGCGCTTTATTAAGAACTTATTTATTATGATTATTATAAATGCACTGATACAGAATACTCTTTAGTAACCGTCTTCCTTGAATTTAAAGTGTGCAAAACAAAACAAGCAAGACATCATCTAATGTTGATGATTGCAATCTTACTGTATCGGAAAAATTTGTACAAAACTGAAGACAAAACTAGTGAAAAGTATTCGATCCAACGAACAGGTTCACAATAGGATGCTTTAAGTAGATACTCAACCCCCCCCCCCCTGCTTGTCCATATCATAAAGAACAATACACAGCATTCCATTTTTACACAAATGTACACAAGGGATGTTAACTTGAGTAGCTTTACTGCATACTAGGCATTTCTGTAAAACCTCTCTACAGGCCTGTCTCATGAGGATGCAAGCAACAGCAGCAGTGGGCTGATACCTGTCATATAGCGGCTGACATCAATTAAATGACACATAGGGGGCAGCCTCAGGCATCTGTGAGCAATCACACTGCTGGCGTTCCTAATGGGGAGCCTGATGCATGCTGGGTGATAATCACACGACTGTGTGGGATCTGGTGCTAACCCAGAGAGCGACAAATCAAAAAACGGCCACCACAAATAGTTTTTCGTCGGTTCTGCATGAACCATCAATCATATAGTCTATATACTGAAGAATATAATCTTAGAAATTACTAACGAGCTAAAAGACTCGGCTATTATCTCCTGTTTAGGGGCAATTTGTAACCCAAGGTGAGCTTATCTAATTGAAGAGCAAAAAGGAAAAAAGGAAAAAAAAAGGAAAAAAGAAAGGAAAATAGCAAGCTAGAAGCAATTTCATGTTGACAAACTCTGAAACTCTGAATACTACCTAAGTATTTTAATATTTGTTAAGTATGTTCTTACAGTTGACATGTCAGGTAAATGATTAATTTCTTCTTTCCGTGAAACTATTCTGCAATATATACACGGATAACATCGATATAAACAGTCAGTAAGTTGGAGTGACGACAACAACAACAACGCCATATATGTTTACATGAAAACATTTAAAGCAAAACATGACAGGTTCAGTATGAAGTTCCTCCAGACTTAACTAATTGAGCTAAATACAGCATTTACAAGGTGTTCAGAATCTGACTTCTGTTTGACCTCAAATGACCCTTACCATCCACACATAACAATAGGGATTTACTCAGTACATGTATTAGGTGGCACTTATGCTTTTCTATATCCTCCGAAGGTCATCAGTGTTACTCCCAAATATGCTAGAAAGTTAGATAATGGTCACCCATGCTCATATTTCAACAAGCATTTTTACTGCCACTCTAAAAGTAATTATCCACAATGAGATATTAAATTATCTGTTTTAATAATCCTCAATGTCTGGGAATAAATTGGATCAGAACCTCAAGGAATGAACCTAAAATTTTAAAACTTGTAGCAATATTTAGTGCGCTTTAAAACTTTGAGGCCAAACTGATGACCTTTACTGCTTTGTTGTTTAATTTGTCTTTCAATAAATTTCATTATTTCTGGTGCAGTTTTGGTGAAACTAAGATGATCGCTAAAAATCTTCCATCACGAACAGTCGAGAGTACGGCATTACTCACTTTTGTCCATACTTTTGTAATAAAGTTGCAGTTGCATATTTTTTTCACACCATGGTTGGAGTTGATCAACGCTAACAGTCCACCAGATTCTTTTTCATCAAATCAACTGCAATCACCCCCCCCCCCCTCTACTCGATATTATCTTACAGCCCAAGGTAAAAATGCTTCTTCTTTGCAAACAACTTGTATCACTCCACTTCTTTAACTGCATAATTTAATAAGCAAAATAGACTGCAGGTTCTTGAAATGCACAGATACCCAAAAGACTCCATGTGTCAATGAGTACTCGCTACTTTTAATAAATAAATTAATACCAGCCTGTAAGAAAATAGCATGGAGTGCCAGAAGGGCAAAAATTCATTGTTGTTGCATATATGGACACCAGAGATAATGGTGCATTGCATGAGGAACCCTTGCGCACTATCAAACTCAATCACAGCATCGTAACAACAAAGCATAGCAATTCAACCTTTATACAAACAATGTAAACAAAGTCACAACCCAGTTTTCCTTTTGATGCAATTTAGAAAGTATCAGGGAATCGATTTTGTCAGAAATGTGGAATTTTGGTCAAACATAACAGGCTATCAAATAGAAAACCAGAACAAACTTGTAAACAAAATTTTGAAAGTTGTATTTGAAGGAATTTCTTGACATTTTTAAGTGACAATACAGTCCTAAAGTCACTTTGATTCAACTTTATTTACTTGGTTGATTTTTGGTTGATATTTGATTGATTTTGCTTACAACATAGATTATGTTTCCCATCATCACCCCCCCCCATCCCCTCCCACCAGTCTAGCCCCATTTCAAACGAAATGCATCATTTGAGCTGATATTTTGGAGCAGCCGAGTGACATTAATGCAACAAGTACACTTTCAGGTTGGTCAACTTACTGGTGGCCTAAGACGTATCACCAATTATAACTTACAAGCGTACTGAATGAGTAATTATCAATAGTTGATTTGTTGGTATCACCCTCTGTTTCTCTGTTTTATTCTCTTCTTATTCTGTTTTCATTATTCTTCTTGCATTCTATTTTTTGTGAGAGGGGGGAGGGGGACTGCTCGGAACAAACCTTACTTCCTCAGTCATCCTCCATCTTCTTGCATATGTTTATACCATTGTACCACTGATTTTGTGTGGAAATATAAAATAGACTCAAAACTCTAAGTGGAATCTCTCAAGGCTTTCCACAGTTGATACCAGTTTATTCTGCTTTATCTATAAATAACCCATTTCAGAATCAATTATTACTACGTATTGAAACCCACCTTACCACGATATATGCTGACGAGGTGTCTCTGTAAGTGCTCTGTAGAAAATCCTACAATCATTTCAGCATAGCCTACTAAGGCCTAGTGGTGTTAACGACGTAAAGTGTACAGACTTTGTGATTCGTAAGATTTTAATTGCTATGCAAAGAAAGAACAATACAGGCTGATTACAGACGGTTGACTGACATCTCTCCGGGCCATTGACATTCAATACGAAACATAATCGTGAAATAATTTAAGAGTTTAAAAATTTGATTAGCACAAAGCTCCTCCAGCATTTATATCTGGCTCGACGCCGAAAAGTGCGATGTCCCCTGAAAACGAAACAGCGACTGGAACGTATTAATGTCTTCCTTGATCGAAAACTGTTGTGATAATTCAGAGGAAGTAACGAAAAACAAGTGTTGTTGTTGCTACTTTATTAGGGGATTTAAATGGAAGGCAGAGTGATAGAGGAATCTCTAAATCTTGGCTTGGACTGGAAAGTGTTTGAAATCAGAAGGCAAGGATACTTCACATCCTCAGTTGATTGGTAGAGAAAAGGTTTGCATCTAGGTCACTTAGCAGATTAGATGGTGCACATTGTACATTTACTTAAAAATTTACCACCTTCAAAATATTTTATTTTGGTGCATGTTTTATCCTATTTTATACCAAAATAGATGAATAACCATGCAGGTCATTAGCTAAACCTAACTCAAGTTTCTTTCAACATTTTTAAAAATTGTCTGATTTTCATTAAGGATCATATTTATTTTTCAATTAACACATTACTGTCACATTCATTTGATGAAAACATCTAGGAGGTGGTCTTACTCTGAATAATTGCCATTTTTATTTTGAGCAAGACTTTGTAGGTTTACAAGCTGATATTGGCAGCCAAATGCAAGGCGCTGTTTGAAGGATCCTAAGAAGACAAGGTTGACTCTTCAAGAAGAAAGAATTTTGCTGTCGTATCCAATTTTGAAGTTATTTCCCAAGTCATTTAACAGTTGAGTCTAGAAGACATATATAGGTTGAACATTCTCAACGGCAGTTGCAGTGAACGTCTGAATTTTGCGAAGATGGGGAATCGTCGAAGCAAGTTGGCTTTATGAAAGATCGCACCCATTCAAAAATGATTGGCAGTGGCTTAGGTGACAAAATTTTCACACTTGGCTTGCTCTAGGCTTGTCAAGTAGGCCTAGCATTGGGTTCACTTGATTATATGAAAACATTCCCATTTTGCCAACATTTCACACTATACCTTGTAAGGGTGACTCATTTAGAGTACGTACGTCTTTGAAAGAAGAATTGCATGTATTCTATATGTTAATAATCTTTGGAATGCCTTTCATACTATGTAATAAACAACAGAATGAATTGGTAAAAAAACAAATTTCTTTGGAACACAACAAATCTCCAATCGCAACCCCAAACACCACATGTCTTAACTTATTTCAATTTATGTGATAATGAATTACTAAATGCACACATGCCCAACAATAAAAAGTCAGTTTTTTACTCTCAATGGAGGCGTTACGCTTCAGCTCTTTCACAGAGATATTTTCATTTATCTTTCACTAAATTATGAAAATGATAATATATTGTTCTTCATCTGCCATTTCTTTGGGCCTCTAATTGACCATGTGGCCTAGGGCTGTAGCCCTTTCTGACCTCCCCTCACTCCCCCAATTCTCAACATACTTGCCTCCAGTAGCAGATACTTTGTTTGATACCTCACAGATAGATCCCAAAATATCTTTAGTCTTGGTAGTTTGCATTAACAGCATAATCACATAACGAAGAGATGTTTAAGACAAAATAAACATGTCAGTTCGTCAATAGGTCTGACTGAATTCAGAAAGTAAAACAAAGACTTACATAAAATTTCATGACAACAACCCCTACCCATTCGGGTTAGATAAATGAACAGATCTTTGTATTAAAATGTAACGTTTTGAACCCACGCCAGTAATGTGCGAGTACCGCCCGATATATAGCGAAGAACTAATTGCCAGAATATAACGCAGCATCTTCTGTTATTGTATAACAGCGGCATCTGCATATATATCATGCATAGTTTGTTATCCAACAGTGCTGTGTGCAGCTGACTGCTGGTTTTAAGGTCAGCTTTGAGCACCTCCCATAGTATAATCACATGATACATGCTATGTTCCATTTAAACTAGTTTGAGACTCAGTAGCACAGTGAAGACAGGCTTGCAACTCAATTGACCTTTCACCTCTCCCACAGCACGTTCCCTGACCTTCACAAGAGATAACCACTCCATAGAGGTTAATAAGTAATAACTTATACCTCTTTATCACTCATCTTGTAAATGACTCCAGTGGAACCTTCTTAAACTCCTGAGTTTGTTTCGACCCTCTGAGAGGCATTGTGTAACCAGTAATGA
>KN892172.1:0-13736 GCA_000934455.1 Apostichopus parvimensis
AACTTAAGGAGGTTTGGGAGCATCATTAGGTCTGGGAAGTGTTATTTCCGGCGATCTGGGAGGCTATATTTGCCCCAAAAAAATCGTACGCTACGCGCGTATGGAAAGCCATTTTAACATTTAATCGGGAATTTTAGATATCTTAAATTGTTTCTTATTTTAGATATCTAAAATTCTATTTCAGATATCTAAAATTAAATTCAAGATATCTGAAATTCTATTTCAGATATCTGAAATTGAATTCGAGATATCTAAAATAGATTTCGAGATATCTGAAATTCTAATTCAGATATCTGAAATTGAATTCGAGATATCTGAAATTGAATTCGAGATATCTGAAATTGAATTCGAGATATCTAAAATAGATTTCGAGATATCTGAAATTCTAATTCAGATATCTGAAATTGAATTCGAGATATCTGAAATTGAATTCGAGATATCTGAAATTAAATTCGAGATATCTGCAATTCTAATTCGAGATATCTGAAATTGAATTCTGTATTTTTCTGTATTGAGGTTTTTCTGTATTGATTGTCCATAAATGAAATTTTGTGCAACATTGCATCATGGGTATGTTTTGAAGTGAATTTATCGTGAATTTTCAAATTCTGAACAAATAATGGGCTCAAAACCTTGAAAAGTGGGGCTGACGGGTATAGTGGGCCGCGACTTAAAACCACCTACAAAAGCAATGATCCGCAGGAGATGTGATGAGGTCGAACATGATGTGTGACTGATGACAATCTTCAAAAAGGTTATAGATGGAAAAAAAAAACTATTGGGAAATACTTGGTTCTCAGGCAAAAGTGTACATCTGGTTGGTCAGTTTCAAGCTCGAGAAGTGCCATTTCCGGTGATCTGGGGGTATCAAAACCAGAAATTTTCTTGTACGCTGCGCGCCAACCGATGGTGGCGCTCCGCTTAGATAGTAATTCGCGCCCCCGGGTCAGAAAATCCTGGATACGCCACTGTATACCTTGGAAGATACTAATAGTGCAATAAGGTAGCATTGACGTCAGGCAACGTCCGTTGGTTAGTGCTTTGTACAACTAAATTGCGAAGTTTATGATAAATTAGCCTCATAATTATAGGTAATCCTTAACGCATATGACTGCATATGTCAGAATGATTTAAAAAAATATGTAGTTTTGGTTATGTCAGAAATACGCCTTATGTTAAACCCTTGCCTACTGCTTACTAGTTTACGAAACTTTGCAGCAATCATACGATCTATATAATATGTGGCATACTATAGTTTCGTGACAACGAATATGCAGTTCAGATGAATTAAAAGAGTGGGTTTCACTCATAATCATAAACCTATACTACTGTCACTGATAAGTCACTGATAGTCATAAACCTATGTTATAAACCTATACTACCACACCATTCTATCATTTACTCTATATTTGAATTTAGTAGGACCTGCTATAGGCAAAGGTATGGGGTACAACCTTCCGTAGTTTAATCGTATATCCAAAGTTCCAAATGCTAGAATCCATGTCGAGGGAGCTAACATAAACAAAACATTTACATTTCGAAAGGAACATTGCCAGTTACCGTGGTACAAGTTTGTAGATGCTATACATATTACTAATTGTGTTGTTTGTTGTAAACATTCAATGCTGACCAGTACTTAAATGAAAGGTCATTTTCCACCATGTACAGTGTACTCCACATATCCAAGGATAACTTACTGTATATGATATTTAGTGAAGTAGACTAATTAGTAACATTCCTTGTGATTCCATATCTGCCATTGTTTTGACTTCACTGCTCATTACAATCCTGCATATTTCAGTAGGTCTATAGTACAATCTCACACAACCGTCTTTTGTCTAATTCGACATTACATAAACGATAATCGTTTATATAATAGACTAGATATATACAACTATCATATTTAGTAACAATTTTACCTTCCTATCCACTTGTTAGTTCTACCATGGGATCAAACAAAGTTTTGCCATCTATTTATAATAATGCCATATAACTCAAGACCATTTCATTTCGCGTTGACTACCCTTTTAAATAGTTATATGTGCCGACAAATAAAACCAGGAACGTAAAATCGGAAATAGCGGACGGAAGGACGAATTCATATGTATAATAATACTTGTAGGCCTACAGTATACCGTGTTAAACAGCTACCACAGGGAAACATTTTCATTAAACCTGTATTGCGCAATAGGTTTGTCGTAAATTCCCTGAAGTGGCTTATTAAAGGGCACTTTATACATTATGTTGGTTTAATTATTCAACATTAGAGAACCATTTTTACTACAAAAATGGCACAGTGGTTCTGCTTTTTCTAATTTATTAAAGGAGCGCTTTGGTGGTTTAGCAAAACTTGGGCAACTTTTCCCAGGGGCCGAGGGCAGGGGAAATAGACAAAAAGGGACATGAAATTACTAAGTAAATACTTGGCGCCATTCACGTTTGCCCATATATGATGAATTATTTTGTAAATATTCATAACTTACCTGACATTCTGTATATATATATTTTTAACTCCTTGAGTCACTTGCTAAATAGTACAAAATGAAAACAGAGCAAAAGCTTTTGTCTAAGTTTACAAAGGCTTCGTGTGCTATTACTGACGTTTGACATGCCTTGCGGTTTATGGAGAAAGTTGTCACACCATTCATGCGGTCTGCTTGGCTTTTTGGGTGATGACCTCATAAACAGCAACTACAACTTGAACCTCAAAAAAATGTCATACTAAACGAAAATGACCACCCTTCTGTGTTCATATCATTCAAAATTTAAGACCGTTTTTTTCTTTAAGATCTGGCAGACACGATTGAAATCATTCTTTCACCATGCCCAACATGCAGTTACCATAAAACAATTGCGGTTCTCATCACGTTTTAGTTTGTAAAACAAAATGATAAAATAAATTAAGAAATATCGATTGGTAAATCACATATGACATTTCTTGACTGTTATAAAGTCGTAGCCTCTCTGAAACAATACGTTCTCGTTTATATCATTCTGCATCATTTTATCAATTAAATATTTCGATAACTTTGATCATATATCGCTTTTTTCCCCCTCTCTTTCTTGGTATTTCCTCTTCAGATTCCCACAACGATAAAGACGCTTAGCCCTTCACTGATAACCTTTTATGAATGGCAAACATCTATAGAGTATAATCAATATGGACAGAAGATCACGGAAAATGTATTATACATAACAAACAAGGAATCACCTTTACGCCTATACATGACGTGAAGTCTCTTAATACGTTAAACGGATATCTCGATATTTTCACTCTTCTAGTTGAAACCCCTACCTCAATATCATGTTCCTACCATGTTCCCTCATGTTGAATTTCAAAATGGCTTCCTCAGCACAATGTCCCAGTGTTAATGTTGTTATTCTTATTGGATTCCTTGACCCTGAAAACATGGGTATAGACACCAGAATTATAACTCCATGTGCCTTAGAAGCTGAGTTATAGGTAAAAATAGTTCCGAATTGGCAGCCATTTTGAATTTCAAAATGGCCGCTGCAGCGCAATGATCCAATGGTTATGTCTTTGTTCTTAATGGATTTCTTGACCCAGAAAACATGGGTATAAACACCAGAATTATAACTTTATAAGCCTTAGACGCCGAGATATGGGTGAAAATAGTTCAAAATGGCGGCCATTTTGGAAAATGGCGGAAATGCAGAGTCGATCCCAACATTTTCAATGGTAACATGCAAAATATTGTTTGGACAGGTCCCCTGGACAAAATGATACCACTCGTGGAGAGTCTGGGGGGGGGGGGTGCTTGGTGGGTCCTGCTAGCCCATGGACTAAAATGGACACAACAGTTATCAAACAAATGGATACGCATTCATGAATAAGAACGTCTTGAGTTTTTTTCTGGAAAGTTGACACATGCTGGATTGTTTTCAGATGTAAGTGGAAACTGTTCCAGAGCTGTGGAGCTGATCTAGCAAAGCAACGTTCCCCATAGGAATATTATTGAGCTTTGAATATGTGTATATTAATACTAATGGCTAACTTAAGTTTGCTCATTATTGTTTCCGGAAAGTTTCCAAGTAGGCAATCATTCTGATTTTTGCCCCATAAGCATTCCTCAAGTGCATTTCCAAACCGCATCCCTAACTTAACCATATTTTCACGATACTAGCATGTCACACCGGTGTGGTTGTACTTCTTAACTCAAAGAAACTTGACTCAGTATTTGCTAATTTGACCAAATAACCAAAATACACATTTTATTCAACCATAAAATGAGATAAGCTTTTAATGTTGAGAAATGGAATGATTTCACTAACTCCAAAGTCACAGCGACAAATGAAAATGATACGTCTATGCGTTATTTTCTTATTAGACAAAATATTGTACCACTTTGATATGTTTAGAAAGAGAATCATCTTTGTTAGTTTACAAATCCAAAGACCTGATTTTGGCTGTAAATAATGTTATATTCTGGTCGAACGTATGGATAGGCTTACCTTTGCAATTAGCATCTTTGCGTGGTGATGGTATAGAGGTTGGTAGTTAGTGAGAAAAATGGATATCAATGCACAGGTTGAAAGGGCAATGTCAACACTTTTCAAAACATGACGTAGACGTAGAGGTCACCATATACGATGCTTCACACCCCCCCCCCCCCCCCCCAAAAAAAAATCCTAATAGAACAAACAATATTTAAAACAATCCAAGCGAAGCGCCTAATAATTATTTGTCGTTGTGAAATTGTGAAATCAAGTTCAAACGTTTCAAATATCTCCTTTCCTACCAGTAACTATCTTAGAACGTATACGTGTATTGTTCTCTTGTTTTGTTTAAGTAAAATAATAAGGTGTCATCTTGCATGTCATCTATTAACCATGATTGATGGTATTATAGTATTAAGACTATCCAGTATTGTTTTGTTTAAGTAAAATAATAAGGTGTCTTCTTGCATGTCAACTAAGTCATGATTGATGGTATTATTGTATTAAGACTATCCAGTATTGTTTTGTTTAAGTAAAATAATAAGGTGTCTTCTTGCATGTCAACTAAGCCATGATTGATGGTATTATTGTATTAAGACTATCCAGTATTACTTGATGAACATGTTAATAAAGGCGGTATCAGATCACGTCTTTCTAGTGTATCGAGTATTATATTTTGCTCTGCCAGCATTGTACATACAAGTGATTTCATGCTTTTTGTTACCACATAGTGAACTTTGCCCTACAGTTGGTTTGAGAAATAACGAAACTTTTTTTGGAGATTGCTATAAGAGGAAGCGCAAACGGGAGAGGATAAATACATCGTGTCCCATGCCTACGTTTTGACATTTAGTTGGGTTCATTTTATATAGGTAACATCGTCTATGCGTGGTTAATGTACCTGTGTACCAGTGTTAACTCTCTCCCCGCCCCACCCCCTCCCGAGTATTACATAAGAAGGATATTCGTAAAGTTACCAAGATATAATGTCCAGGAGGGATACAATAACTGAGTTGTATAATACCCTGTTATGTTATGTTCTGTACAGTGCATGAGATCTACGATCGAAACTACTCTAAATTCCCTTCTCCCTCCGGCAAATAAGGGGAGGGGGAGAGGGGGAGTGGCGTGGGGAGGGGCGTGCGTATGTTTATTTGTTCCTCTTTTCCTTTGTTCTTTAAATTTAGACTTGATAAACCATTGTAATATAACACGGCCATAAAGTATCTCGACTCGAGTACTATAGCTAAATGTATGCTCCCTTCTATAGTACCTTCCAAGAAGGAGGAGTGGGGAGGAGGGGATAGGGGAGGAGGAGTGGAGGGGAGGAGGACTGGGGGATGTGTAGGGGAGAAGGAGGGAGGAGGGGTAGGGAAGGGGAGGAGGGGGAGGTGTAGGGGAGGAGGGGATGGGGGGGGGGGAGGGGTAGCTGTTCATTTTTTGTTCCTTTCTTTTGTTCTTCCGGACAAAGAAAATTCAACTTTTTAAACTACTACAATGGAACTTGACAATAGGTTTAGATGGTTGTGGAGTCGGATTAATAGTATAGCCTAAATGCATACATTCTTCTCCATTCCAAGAGTGGGCGTGTTTTCTGTTTATGTGCTCATTATTTCATTTGTCCTTAGGGAAGAAAGAGAATTTAAACTTGATATACTACTTCCTAAGTGTAAAAGGGCAATATATTTCAAATGTGCCAGGAATCGATTGCTATAGCCCTATAATATATACTCCACTCTCCTTCCCAAGAGAGGTGGAATGGTTGCAGTGTCCGTTTATTTGGTCTTATTTTCTTGTACTATGGACGCTATAAAGATGGCATATGAGCATTATTAATATTTCCTTATCATTTATTACTTAAAGACGAAACAGAAGACAAAATAATTGACAAATGAATGACTGAGCTGGAACTTAAATTTTCCATTTCCTACTGGTGGCGCAAGTCAACTTCATAAATATTCCAATTACGGGGTAGCAATATCAAATTTGCCCGTTCAATCCCTTACATTTAATACATTGGATTTTCGTTTTGGTAACTCTACTTCTTTGACCAAACTTTTCACGTTTACCTAAATGACAAACTGAATTTTAAGGTAATTTTTAGTTTTTCTCGGATTCTTGGCTGAATGTTCCATCAAACATGCCAGCATGCATAAACTTTCTCAGTTAATAAGCCTCCTTCCACCTAATTCATTTGTAAGACATATATTTAAATATAACAATTAACTCAAGGTAAATACTAAAATATGTTGCAAAGTTACGTCACGAACCAACACTGGAATATATCATTTGAATACATCTAATACACGTTAATTATGATGAACAAATTAAAGGTTTAGAAAATATAATAAATTGTTATGCATTTCAAATTGAGTAAAACAACAGACGCCACCATACTGTATATCTCTACCATACGTCACACACAGTCAGAAAGTGAATAATCCAGCCTCCACCGTGCAGTGAATTCCTGGTCAGAATGTTAGCAGGGGAGGGAGTTGATCAATATGAGGTCGAATAACACAGCAACGATGAATACTCCCTTCTCAGTTAAAATACCATTGTCACCCGATTCTCATGGCTTTATCAGATAAACTGATAAAGGTGAGTACCCGCTAATCAATTGAAACTGATGTGTGTTATAATTTTCTTATCATGTGTTAGTGTTACATTTATGACCAGAGAAGGACTTAGAAACAGACAATACTAAACACACAGTCCTATGCATAAAAATTGACTGGACTAACCAGACTACTCTCAAGGTTTCGCCAATAATTTCGTCCACATTTTAGCAGATGGTTGATCATGACACTTTACTGCAAAATGTTTAAAGGTCTACGGACACCTAGCCAAGTTTGCTACATATTCAGTACATTTGTTTTGTGTGATAATCTCATTCAAATTCTGCTGAACTTTTTTCAAAAAGCTAAGATACACACATTTGAAGTTTTGATAAATCTGAGGAAGCTCATTAAATATGTACAAACTATGACGTAAAGTGTTGCGCTTATCAAAATGTCTTAATTTACCGCTTAAACAGTTAACCTTTAATTACATCATTTGAATAATGTGATGTTCCTCTTTTCACATATATTTTCATATATATATTTTCTTAAATCGCCATAGGCCACAAACCTGTGTTCAGTGTCCTTAAAACGAAGGTTGTAAAAACAAAGGAATAACATTACAGAAAATTAGGTAGTCATTCCTTTTACATCGGTTTGTGCATAATTAGCTACTGTTTATTCATAAAAAAAACGAGAATTGAGAAAAGATTTGTAAAATCTTTGATGGATTCTGAAGGGAGTTGGAGCTATTTGCATGATTTCTAATGCCTATTAGAGTGACTATGACATTTTTGTTCCTAGGTGTCCACAGACCTTTAAAATCTGTAATTTGAACCATCTTTAAAAGTTAAACTTACTAGTCAAACCTACGGAAAGCTGTTTAGACTCCTAACCAGTCATTAGTTGAAACAGCCTTTGAGTAATGAATTAATCTGTTTCTAATTTTTCCAGAGTAGCATCTGATGACAGGTCTAACATATGTTACAATGTTATAACACACTTCAGTTTGTACTGATTAACGGTTGTCTCTTATTCACAATACAAACTGATCAAGCCATGTACATTGGGTTACCCAGACTTGTCAATAACTATAACAATAACAACTAACTTGATACAGAGAGGAATACGATTTCTTTGGTACGATCAGAATCGTAAATTAATAAAATTAAAAAACAAAAAATCTTACAATTGAGATGAACAACCTGTAAGCTTACAAAGTTTACTAATTTGTTAACACTTCTGAAATTTAGTCAAAACTACGTCACACACAATGTGTCATTATCTATGCCACACATATTGCAAGACCACTTATTAGGTTTATGTTTCGACTAAACTAAACTAGCTTAAAAAGTTGTCCCAATTTTATACTCCTCTATAAGAATTCTAAACTTCACTCAAAGTTTTGACATTTAGAGTACATTACATTAAGTTCAGCTATTATCGTTATCCAGATCGGTCTACCTAAAGAGGTTAGAATGTGAAATGACTCCACATCTGTTTGGCATGAAATATGGCACTAAAGAATAAAGAAATTACTGTTATTCGCCCGTCTTTCGTCACGTTTAATCTATATCTTTCTCATCATGTTACGTAACCACATGACGTCATCGTTCAACCGTGCCAACAAACAATTATTGTCAACTACTACAGCAGTGTTTTACACTTTTTAACAAATAGTATAACTATGCATATATGGTCATAAGACTACACTGTACCATCATCGTATAGCTGTTGAATTTGACTAACTTTATACACGGCTGTGCACGTATATACTACCATCCCATGACTATAATTAAATACATGCAATACTTACCTACATACACTCACCTATAGTGTGGCATTGCACATAACGATTAATTTGGCTCGTGAAATATTGCAATGTTATTATTTCCAATATAACGATAACTCTTTAGTTTAAACAGTTCAAGTTTTTTTCATTTCCTGTATGTTTTTGTTTCTCATTAGTTTTTGTAGAAATTTATTTGATCTGTACCATTCGGCTTTTTATTTTCGCTTTCTATTTATTTCACACTACCTGACTACGGTAGCTTACGGGCCTGAGACATCAGAAACATTGCTTAATACGGTAACTCCTTTCTTTTAGTTATTATTTTTTGGGATGTTTTCTGCATATATTTCATCACAATTATCCTTATATTGACTTACCTTGCGTGTGTTTGCTTCAAATCAGACAATACAATGCAAAAATTGTCTTATTGCATTTGCATTCAGCATTATTAAAACATCTTGCAAATTTAATATGTATTAATTGCTATATCATTTCCCCCTATTTAATACTATCCAAAATAGGTGACACGAGCCTAATACAATTTCTGTAATTTTCATTTCTTTTATGTATAACTTTCTACTTTCCCCCTCTCATTACCTAACGTCAACCTAAACTGATCAGATCTCATGTCTCAACACCAATAGGGAGATCCTCTGTTCAGATGTCCAACGGAAAGAAAGTAACTTAATTAAATTTATAACAATTGACCAGAATAGATGTCAGAAAATATTAAATATGAGCGACTTTTTCAGGTATGTCTACCCTATTGTGTCCCAATTACATTAGCCTGTCCAACCCCTAACCTCCCCTCCCCTTCCCCCCCCCCCCACCAGCACAGTATCTTTAAAATTGATATTGTTCGTCATTTGTTGATCATCTGCCAGTTCTGATATTACTTAAATGAATTTTACCAGACTGAATAGCTTTAATCAAATGATCCACTTTTATGATAACGACGTTTTGCTTAGTATCCAATCATAGAACACGGCCACCTTGGTATAGACACCGGGGTAACCCTCTTGAGCACATCTGTATCCCCATGACGTAATCCCTGTCAACACGAAATTCAACTGAGATCCCCGACAAACCAACGGTCCACCCGAATCTCCCTGTAAACCGAAAAGGAAGAGGGAAAAACGAGAAATAAAATATGTTAATGAGAACATCATGTACGATATATTACTATCCACTAGTACTGTTAGTCAATGGCAGCTATATTGCCCAATCAACTGCAAGTATTTTGCTGTGACGTAATCACTATATATTAATGCAAAAAATGTAAACAGAGATGAACAAGCACATTTGCATTGAAATGTGGTTTGAGCCGAAGATTTGGCTCAAAGGAGAAAATATGACTACCGCATATAACGTGAGATTCACTTATATAGCTAGACAGATATACACAAGTTATTTTAGTTTGTTTGACAAGTATTTGCCAATATCAGAAGAGAATATAAGTTTAACTTAGTACGGTATTAATCATGTTGTACATTCGAATGTAAGTATATACATGAATCAAATCTGTATCAGCGCATGTTACAATATACGCACCCTACAAGCGTCCCGGTTGTTGTTTGGGCTGTCTCCGCAAATCATATTGTCTGTTATGATTCTGCGCCCATCGTATTCTGTTTTTGTCTGACATTCCGTATTTCCCATGTAAGAAACTGAAGCTTTTTGAAGAACGTTAGAGTAAGCTGTGGAAGTATCTGGAAACAAAACCGAAGAAGAGCCAGGGAAAAAATATATCAGTAGAAGATCAGAGGGAAATGATACAGTAATTAAGTCTTGATTTGAACTTGAATTAGATTAATCCGTGGGGTATAATACGTTATCTAACTTTGCATTTAATTACTGCATTACCTCCAAGAATAGGACAAACGCCAATTAACAACGCTTTAAAGGAGCGGTTTATACGTTTCTAACTTCATATACATATGCATTTATATATGTATATATATATATATATCTATATAAATTTCATTTCATTTCATTTATTTGTTTTTCACAACATGCATTTAAACGTTTACAAACAACAAATAACATGAAGAAGTAGTGAATAATACATGAAGTGAATGAAGCGGAACAAAAAACCCCTGCGGGCTTGACGGGGTGCTTCGCTCCCTAAAATACAGAGAAAGAGACCAATCAAAGTACAACAAAGCAAAATACACAATTTCATAATGTGTATTTATATATGTATATATATATATATATATAGTTTTTATGTAGTTTTAATATATAAATACAACGTCACAGCACATATTTCTCAGATACTGTACCTATCGTTCCTAGTATGTTTGTCTTTACTGAAATTTATTTATTGTTTTTATTATTCTTTTGCGGTTGATGGTTTAGATGAAAAGACGGTTAGTTGTGCCTTTATGACGGGAAGAAAATCCAAAACAAGTACACTATCTCCAGCTGAAGTATTTCACTACTTCCTTCCTTACCGTTTAATACACCATAACCAGTTATAACGCAGTAGCTAGTGTTATCCCAATCATATGATCCATCGTCCAAGCAAGCGGCATTAATCGAAGGTTTCGCCGCGAGTTCATCACGTGACTTAGGTAATATTACGGGCGAGGCAAGCTCGACAACAGCAATATCACTGTCGTATGTCACGTGATTAAAGTCAGGATGAATTTCAATCTTGATGACATCACGAACTACTTCATCTTCTTCCTCTTGGTCTAATAAATATGTTTTGCCTAGACCGACTCTCCAATAGGAAACATCGCCGTCGCTATGGGTAACAATTGAAAAAACAAATCACGTAGCAACATGCGAAGAAAGAATTAATATTAATTAGTTTTTAATATGCAACGAGATTGGCAAATGTCAACGAGGCGTGGTAGAATTTGTATAAACAATGAAATATTGTTTAAAGCGGTATTCTGGCGACAAACAATTGCAATGTGAAACTTATATTGAAGAGTTAAATATTCCACACTGCTAGTTGAGACCCCCATCTCATTATCATGCCCCTAACTCGAGATTATGTTTGATTGAATGTAACCTATTTTAACTGGCTAAGCCTCAACTACTGCAGGAAGTTTGATAACAAGAGGGGGTATGTGACGTCATCTGGGCTAATGCTCTTTGGAAAGCTTTACGTAGGCTTTTATAATCTTTTTGTTAATTTATCCATGAATACCTAATACATTTGAAATGTTTGCATAGCTGTCAAAGTTCTCCGTTCTTAGAATTTCATCGAAATGTATCTTTTTTTTGGTAGAAATATTCTTTTTGTTTGTGAATAAATGATTAACAAATTATATAGACATTTTCAGCTGAAGTGCCCTGATGACATCATTTATTCTGCTGTTGTCAGATACATTTACAAAATAACACTAATTGTTAAAAAATTTATATCTTCGCAATACAAAATGCTATGATGATGTGGTTTTAACAGTTAGATTCAGAACATTTTCAGCAATGTAAATCCAGAAATCAACTGGCCACTTGAATATCCTTTTAAGGCTGAAATCATCTTCTGAACGTATAGAAGAATATTGATAATTTCAGTTAATCACCTGCGACTGGCGTATTCATGGTAACAGGGCATGGAATGGAGGAGCGGATTAATCCAAACGTAGGATAAGTTTGATCTTACTTTTAAGAAAAAGTCGCCCAGGAAAGAACCTGGGCACGAAAACCAAACTACCGAACGACTGATCCGCTCCTAACCACAGCCCCCTTGCATCGGGACTGTGACTGTGTTATCACCGTCGGGTGTGCATCACCATTCCCCTCGAAAGGGAACAGATACTACACATGATCTTAGCCAAAAGGCAGAGAAGCGATCTTTTCATCAACCCAACCCCCCCCCCCCCCCCATCCCAAAAAGTGTTACCACCTATATCTAGAAAGATAAAATAAATAGACCGCTGTACCTGGATGCCGCTGTGAAGCAGTGTGCTGCAGTGAGGATATGTCTTTCTGTTATAAGGGTTCCTCCGCATTTGAATTGAGCTAGACCTTGATGTATTTTGACCAACATCACCTGCCAGGGCCACATTTGAATGATGGTATCCTCACCTCCAACTATCCGATTATCTAAGATATAACCACTGTAACCACAGAATTTCACTGCCAATATAAAGACACAATTATTAGTCAAACAGTAATTAAGTGAATTAAATCTGATATAGTGAGCGTATAACCATGAAAAAGTTGTAATCAAAACTTTATCATGTGTTTAAACGAGATTGGGATATTTTTGGACGTGGATTTGGGATGAGGTAGGTAGGTGGGGAGGGGGGGGGGAGGGGTTGGGAGGCTCTGCCTCGGCCAGAGTAATAACAAACTGAGCACAAATAACAAACACTATACCATATCCTTGAGAATATTTATGGTCTTTTATCGCCAACTGCCAAGTTGATTTCTCCGAATATGTGAATCCAATTTGGGGAAGACTTCTAAAATGGTTAAGCCTCGGGTGCATTCTCGTAACGAATTATATGTTATCAACATTTGATATTTTTTCAAGTTGCGAGAAATACCACCCACTCCCTCGTAACAAATTGATTATTTAAGTTGAAGATTCTTTCCATCCATCATCGAGCAACATAGTAATTATTACATACTCTTACCAGATTTTTCCGAAACCTTCACGCTGGCTTCGAAACCATCAGAATTAACCGTGCCATCTGATTCAAATGAAACCCAAATTCTGTTTCCCGACGAAGAGACATTTTGACACGTATTTCCCGTAAATGTCGCCAAGAGGCTTCCGTCAATCCCTGTGTCATTTCCTTCACCGACCTTCAGATTATCAAAGTACGCTTCCGTCGCGAACCGATTACATTGGAACGATAACTTCTCTTCTACTTCGGCCTCGAAAGTCCATACCACGTGACTGTTGGATGAATATCTCGACGGAAAGTTTGGTGACGTAATGGTAATAGCTGGATCACTGT
>KN892174.1:0-24653 GCA_000934455.1 Apostichopus parvimensis
CGAACAAAACGTCACTTGCAAGCAACAGAAAGTTAACTTTTTCAGATGACCGCAAGCGGTTTGGGCGAGTCTTCAATGCCTTTAAACTCTATGACAGAGGTATTGAAAAGCTCTTAACATTTGATAATATGCGACTGTCGGTGAAGTTTCCTTTAAGGCCAGTATTCAAGATGGCAGTTATATTCCAGTTGGAATACTGTCCATAGGTAAAATGTATACTGTGGATAATTGTGAACTTAGATGTAAATGAAAAACCTTTTATATGCTTCCTGATGTTAAGTTTTTTTTTCCAATTTTCAGAATCTTCAAAAGCAAACAGTAAACAAAGTATTCACATGACTAAAATATGAAATCATTTACAGAAGCTGTAAAAGTCCTTCTTTTTCATTTTTCTTCACAAAAACAAACGTTTATCTTAAACCCGTATAACAATGTTACTTTACACAGTTGTATATGTGTAGCAGGGCTAAAAATCCAGCTGTGTAACGTTACACACTTGTCTCATGTTACCACAGTGGAGTCATCAGTTGAGAGGACTTCTGTTCTCCAAACAAAGGACTATTGTTTTAATGGAATGACCTTTGTTCTCCATCCTCAAAAGTAGAGGAAAACAAGTAGACACATGAAAAGTGTGTTGTTATTGTGTATCAGTGATAGATCCAAACGGAATGTATACCAGAAAATCGTTAATTTAGTCACACAGGGAAAAGATTATTAGTTTCGTATTTAGAACCCTTATGTTATGGATATAAGTTAACAAGTTATCCACCTCTTCCCAAAGTGTGTGACTAATATCTATATTAAAGAGTCACATTGTCATGTGGTCAAATAAAAAAATCTATTCTTTTTGAAGGTAGTCTTTAGAAAAGACCATTCAAGAAAGAATGTTTACATTTCCTTTCTTCTTTCTTATCATAGTAGATTAACCAATGTAACCAAGATTAAAATGCTGAGATTGTCGATTATTTAATTATTTAACTAATTAAACAGATCTATTGGACAAAAGAGACAAATAATATTAGGTAGGTTACTTCATTTTCAGCTCGATAAATAAGAGCTGGGTGGTGATTTTCTTCTGATGATGATGGTGGTGATCAGTGGCTTGATTTATTCATATTTGCATTATTTTTTTTTTTGCCAATTATATTTAAAGCATTTTATTTTATACCTTTTTTTTTTCATCAAATTTATAGCAAGACTTAGCTTCTGGATCAACACAAAATAGTTTGAAAAGTGCAATCCTAATATTAAAATAAAGTCTTAAAATGAGAAGGACAAACAAACATCTGAGAGCTCTTTTCTTTTTTTTGTTCTTCTGTTTTGTGCTGGACAAAACTTTCTGGCAAGTACATGGGGAGGAGAGAGAAGCACAACTGGAAGTAAACAGTTGTTATCCTGTCCCCTTTATGCAAGCTACTCATATTGGCCAATATATATTGTGTAACTTGGTCCTGCACAGCAACAGAACATTCCCTCCCTAAAGACATCATAACCCTCCCCCCCCCTCCCCCTTCACAAAACCCTGGACATAGTTGTAACCAGCCACACTGGCCCAACTATAGATAGTCTTGTGATTCAATTGTTTCATTTTTATTTTGCTTCAAGTTCCAAAATGTGATACTCATATTAAAATTAGAAGTCCTTGAAGAAATTTTATGGCTCAGCAATTTTCAGGATCTGAGAGGAATTAACACACATTGATGGCAAGAAACTTAATCATATTGGACCATATATTGTGTAACTTGGTCTTGCACAGCAACAGAACTTTCCCTCCCTAAAGACATAACCCAACCCCTCCCCCCTTCACAAAACCCTGGACATAGTTGTAACCAGCCACACTGGTCCAACTATAGATAGTCTTGTGATTCAATTGTTTCATTTTTATTTTGCTTCAAGTTCCAAATGTGATACTCATATTAAATTAGAAGTCCTTGAAGAAATTTTATGGCTTAGCAATGTTCAGGATCTGATAGGAATGAACACACATTGATGGTAAGACACTTTATAGCAGATAGCCAATTAGGCCCTCCACTCCCCCCCCCCCCACCCCCTGCCAACAAAAAGAAAATGAGCAACTGGAGTGTTGAAACTGATGTTGATGGGTTTTATACTAGTAGGCCTGCAACACTCTTCAATCCCATGTAGATTTGAATATTTGCTTAGCAGGGATTTGGTAAGAAACATGCTTTGTGACACGAATTGCCAGAGACATGCTCCTTATTAGGCACAGAACTGTAACAATATTGTCATGCCAATGTTAACTTCTTGTCTCTAGAAAGGACACTGGAATTTTGTTTTTCTCACTTTTTATCTAGAAACTAAAACTTTTGTCTGGAAATTTTAAGATAAAATGCTGGAAAGAACAAAAAGGTTTTGATAAAACTTCAAGATAAAGTTTACCCAACAATCTCTACTACCAATGTAGTTGTTTCACATGGAGGCCATTTCTTTGAAGGAAAAGAGAGATCAACAGCAATCCTTAGTAAATAAAAGAAAGAATTAGTTTTGATTGCTTCATATTATTTATTTTTTAAAAGAATGAAGTAAAGAACAATACAAAAAACAAAAACAAACTCACAATAAATCTAAGATCTCCTAAAACTTGTAAAACTGTTCTTACTGATTTCACCTACCTTAACTACATGGCATGATATATACAAATATGAGAGTTCCTTGTGTTTGCTCTGAAAACCTCACCCCTACCCCTTAATGTTGGGACAACTCACCCCTACCCCTTAATACTCTTGACATGATAACATTTTATCAGGATACAGCTGTCACAATGACCCCTACAACCTATTTCCTTTTTGCTTTCAGGATGAATATCATTACGCAAAAAGGAAAATCGAGTTATGAATTTAGATCTGCTATCAACAATCCATCCTGCTGAAGCTAATGTAGATGAAAGTCTTTAATTTCTCACAAAGATACCTCCATCATTGCAAAAACAAATCGCATGGAGTGTATTTAATGTGGAAACTATTTACATCAACAGCTTTTGAAATCAGCACAGATTGCAATCTCTCAGATATCTTGGTTCCCATGGCAACCCATTTCCAACACGAGGGAAGCGTGCTCGGTCAGTAGCTGCTACAATGGTCACGTTCATTTTTTACGGTAGGGTCAGAAGAGACATTAACGGGATTCTTCAGAGGTGGATCTACTGTATCTACGCCTCCTCGCCGGTGACCGGGATCGTGAGCGTGATCTTCTCTTTGGTGGCGATCGTCTTCTTGGTGGTGACCTATGAGAAGAAAAGGTCAACGGTGGCAGTTGTCAACTTCATTCCAACCCCTGATTGACGATGTACGATGTTATACAAACAAAATGTACAGGAACTTAAGAAAAAATTTTTATGTTTGTTTCTTTCAGCAAACTACTAAGCCATCCAAGAGTGGCAGGGAATTGGGTAGAGGAAAGAAATGATCAGAATTCATTACCAAGGACAATGAGGCAATGATTCTTTTTTGTTTTGTACGTTTAAATCTCAAGCAGTTAACATTTCAGATCATTCAGATTAAGCATAAGACTTCTCCAGTGATAGCAATAATACAGGGAACACAAGACAGTCGTGAGGGTTGTAGAGATGTTTCTCTCTTAAGAACGTCTTTCAACTATGATGGAAACTACCACCTGAGGAAAACCCTGTCTCCTTCCCTTCAAATTGTATTCAATTATTCCATGCATATACTCAACCAAATTTAAATGTATATATACAAATGACCTTGTTACATCCAATCATGAGCTTACCGTCGTCTGTTGGGACCACCAGGACCGCCCCCAAATCTTGGGGGTGACCTCCTCCAGGGTGGTCTACCACCGCCTCTTCTCATTGGACTTCTTCGAATCCTCTGTCGAGGAGGGAAGACGAAGGCAACTGTGATTTCTTGGCCATCGATTTGACCTGAATGGAAGAAAACAATTTGATGAGAACAAAACTTTGCACATCATCTTTAAGCCAGCACATCGAGTGGCAACTGGGATCCTTCAGACACATATACCATATTGTAAGACAAATTTTTAAAGCTAGGTTTTCCACCGGGTTGAAAGTTTTCAAATTTTAATTATCGTCCTGGAAGGCAGTTACTTTACGATTGCTAGGCAGCCACAGTGTATGTGGGGTAAGCCGAATGGCTTGTAACTTACACTTCATGTCAGGTGTCTATCCAAATTACATCTTTAGCTCATTCTGGGGGTTTTACAATTTGGAATCTTTATTAACCATTTCAGATGGGAACATCGTTTATTTCTTCTGGTTAAAAAAAAAATCTTGTCCGAAGTTTCCAAACTCACGACCTCCACAGATGCTATGTTTCATACTCCCACATACTCAAATACTGCTCGACCTAAGAGACCTTTATAGTAAAACCAATTTGGATTCACTTAATAAGGGAGTAACAAAACATTTATATCAATACAGTAGAATTTTCCATACAGATAATGCACCGTCATGTTTAAGTGTTCATTTGCAGACTTTTTGACCATTTTGATGGAATTAAGCAACAGAGCATGTTCAGAACACATGCTATTATTGTTCCTACCACAATAATTAAGGTTTTACTGTATATAGTTTAGTTCTTTATATAGTTAAGTTCTTTAGTTACCACTTCTTTACCACTTTTTACCACATTAGACTGGAGGGCATTAATTAGGGCATTTTGTGTTACCACACTTCTTTAGTTACCACTTTAGTTACCACTTAGTTTCTTTAGTTACCACATGGGGGGGGGCATAGTGTGTTACCACTAAACTGTTATTCATTCAACACATAGTGAAGCTCTAAACTGCACCTCATCTCAATTTTATTCTAAAAATAATGATAAAGACACTGAACATTTTAAAGAAAACTCAGCTTTCATAAAGCAATTCTTTCATGGACTTTTTATTTCAATATTGATAAATAGTAATTGTCTCTCTTACCTCCATCCATGTACTTGAGTGCTTTTTCTGCTTCGTCGGGCTTCTCATATTCCACGTAGGCGAACCCTCTCGGAAGATGTCTGTGGATTGGATCCGGGGGTACCTCGATGGACTTCACGGAGCCGTACGTTGCAAAGATCTCCGAAATGTGACCTTTGTGAATATTCCTCGTCAACCTACCTACAGTGACTTTAGTCGGTTTGGGTGATGGTGTTCTCTTCCTCCTTGGTGATTTGGATTTTGACTTTGATTTTGATCGTGATCTGGGTGAGAAAATAAAAGAGAATACATAGAGAAAACATATACGCTTAAAAAATTGGCATTTCCAGGCATGAAATATAGAACACGTGCCATATGCTACCAAATCAGTAAACTAGGTCTGACAATGAAACCGGTCGTTTAAACAAAAATTCTTAAAAGATATATTTATTTATCGTTTGTTCACTTTTCCAGAATGACAGTGTTACATTGCTTAATGCAGTAGCAGCATTCATTGAACACAATGTGAGATGGATCCTATGAAAATTAAGCATCAGATGTCCAACATTGCCTGTAAACTTCTTCAAAAGCAAGCACTGTATTAAGGTAGTCACAATTGATTATATCATCTGTTTCTCCAGAATAAATATGGTATTTCAATTTGAATATTTGATTATATTTCATACCAACAACCTTGAGAAATATATCTCACTAATCACTTTTATTATGAATAGTATAGGAAAATGATTATAGGAGGAAGACCATATCCCTATATCCATTTCAATCTTAGTTATATGAGTAGTTTTGGCGATATCGGTATCGCCCGATATTTGCAAGATCGGCGGCATATCGGTATCGGTAAAATTAAGCATCATTGCCAATAACGCCAAACGATATTGAACATGTTTTTCCACAACACAGCCACTGCTTGTTCAGTTACTTGCAATGATTTATTAATCTGTTGTAAAATAAAACATTTTTTTAGCCTCAGTTTCGGTTGCAATTAATAGCCAGTGGTCAATATGCCAGTCAGCTGGTCAAAGAAACAAGACACCAAGTTCGGAAAAATATATACCGGTCGATCTGCAAACAGACCAGTCAGGCCACTTAAATTTACATACACAGCAGTCTCTGTCACCCGCTAAACTACATTTCTGGCAGCTGTATTATACAAATGAACACAACATAATTAAAACAGAACATATCCACTGACACCTGTTTTGCCCTTGCAAATATTCTTGGCAAGAATCCAAAAAACTTTTTGCAGAATCATAGGATAGCACAATGTAAGAAGTAACTTAAGGTTGAAAAGATCCCTAATATTAGCAGCTGAAACCACATAGCTTCTTCAAGCATACTCTTGACTGACCTGGATTTACTTTTTTTCTTCTCAGTTTTGTCTTTATCTTTTCCCTTATCTCCATCAGTCGTCTTCTTCTGGCCCTTGCTCGGACTTTTACTCTTTCCAGATCTGCTCGAGCCAGATCCACTACTGGAGCTGGAGCTACCGCTGCTGGAGCGAGATGACCTGGATCCTGAGCTACGAGAACGAGACCTGGAACTATCTGAGCCGGAACTGCTCCCGGAGGAACTGCCAGAACTGGACCTACTCCTGGATCTGCTGGAACTAGAGAAAGGTAAAGAAACTTAATCTGAGAGAGAAAATAATACTTCAATCGAAAGAACACCGCAGTATACTCAGAGTATTAAAGGGGAGCACACTCAGCAATGATTTGGATGTTACATCATATATAACGATTAGTGTCCGAGGTGCAAATATAACTTATTTGGTAGTTATTTAATAGTGATGTTGTACTTTCTAATCCTTACTCCCCATTATAACAAGATAACAGATATGAATGAAACTGAGGGGGAGAAATTCCCCCCCAAAATATGATATTTTTTGTTTTTGTTTTGCTTAAATTATTACAGGTGCAGGAGACCAAACGAACCTTTCCAAAAAATGCTGAGAATCCTGTAGTCCTTGATAGGTCCCCTTACTCAATCCCCCACCATCTCAAATCTTCAGAATAGGTCTAATTCTTAAAATAACAAATGTATGAGTTGTAATTTAGATGAAACCTTTGAACATGAGTCAATAACACATACCTTCGACCAGAACTACTCCCTGATGATGAAGCACTCCTCTTCTTACGGTCCTTTCCTCGTTCTTTCTTCTCTGTTCTTCCTCTGCTCCTGCTTCTGCTTTTGCTTCTGGCAGGCCTGTGGAATGTTGACCAACAACCATTATTTATGTTATTTCTTTTAGCTTTTGGAAGTATATTATACAAAGAAGCCCATACAATGAAGTACAAACAAGGATATACTTTCTTTCTGACTAGTCAGTCTACTCAATTCCCAAAATAAAAATATTCTCGCTTTGCAATCACCTATGTACCACTACTGTGTAGTAGAAAATACAGACCTGCTTGTATTGTTTTACATACCTAATCAACACATACATTAATGCTTTGAAGTGTGCCACATGGCTGCTAACATGAAAATGTAACAGGGTACATCACAGTTAGTGTCAGGAAATTCTGTTTGCCTGTGCAGTTTTATGTTCTTAGGTAAAAAAGGACAACAAACTGTACCAATCATTCGTTGAAACTTTTCAGTCTACAAATGTTGACATTTTCAGCATTCCTCTGCTGTCTTTCCTTACACTATGTGAGTCTAAAAATCTAGAGCCTTATATTAGAACATTTGGCTAGGCTATGTGTTTGTCAGACCAGTCAACCAAATATTTCTTAATCGAAATTAAAATATAGTTTTTGTTTGGAATACTTTAAAAAATTATTGCTATGACGTTCCATGTACGCATTCTTAATAATTGAAGGTAGCTTTTCACAACTGGTTCCTTTAGAGCATGTGATATTGATAATACTAGAACCTAGAGGTATCGTCAGTTGAATCTAGCCTAGGCCTATAATATACAAACTTAAGTTTTAACATTACCTTTAAAAGTTAAATTGTAATTTACAAGATGCCTAACCCAGCACTGAGCAGTGCTAAACCTGTGTCTGAATTCAGCATTTCCTGGGATGGGAGTGCGAAAAAGTAGCTTAAATTATGTTTGTATTATTATCCTGTGGAGAGAAGTATATGTGGGTGTTTTGTGCGTTAGTACCTTTTGTAGTGCCAAATGGTGTTGTAACTTGTATGTGATACACATCGTAGCATTAGCCTACATGTGAATTAAGAAACACTAATAATACATAGGCTAGGCCTAGCATAGTATTGATCCATGCCCCCAGATCATTTATGACATGATTGTAAATTGTGAGGGAATTGAGTTATCGTATGGACTAAATAAACGACACTGGGGCTTCACTTGAACGAACAAAGGAATTATTTGTAACCTGCTTTGCATTGCAATAAGCGTCTTTCTAAATTTTCGTGGAACTGGGGCTAAAGTAGTTGATCGTAATAGCAACGATTGATAAAAAGACCCTAAGACAAAGTACTAAATGCTTCCACCAATTATGCTATTCAGGCTAAATATGCATTTAAATGTCTAAAAAAGTTTCATTCATTGCGTCATCTTGTAGAATAATACACATTTATGATCTGATGAAAGAGATATTTGAAACTATGTTTACTTACATCTTTTCGTCTTCCTGGCGTTAAGGTACGCTGATGATGGCGCTATAGCAAAATTCAAAATCTAGAGATGGTCATTCTGAATCTGCAATCCGAAATGTTGCTCACGTATTTTCTTCATTCGTAGGCATGGGCATGAGGAACCATACCCGCACATCACCCCCCCCCCCCTCCTCCCATTCCCCAAACACAACAAGGAAATTTAAAGTACGATACGGGAACAGCACAACTTCAGGTGCGTATCCAGGGGGGGCGTTGGGGACGCGCGCCCCCCGGGTAAGAAAAAGAGGAGAAAAAAAAAGAGAAGAAAAAAGGGGAAAAGAGGGGGGAAAGAGGAGGAAGAAGAGGAAGGAAGGGAAAAGAAGGGAAAAGAAAAAGAAGAAAGAGGGAAAAGGAGAAAAGGAACCCACCACTTCTTGAGATTGTTCCCATCTGCATGAAAACGCGCGTCCATAACCCTACGCCCCACCCCTCTCATCGCTTCCCGATGAGTTACGAAACTTAATTAAAGACCTTCGCCCGTAGTACCAAGACCTCTTGACAAAATCCGGCAACACACCACTGAATCGATAACAAGTGATTGGGTTGTGTATTAGTGACGGCTATAGAGGTCATACACTGACCTACATGGAGTGCGACCACTCCCGACTTTGCAATTTCCCAACATCAGGCCCCGAAAAATCCAAAGGGCACTGTACTGTATGGACATCTAGCAATATCTAGCGATATCTAGGGATGAAAATCCCAAGATCTTCCCTAAACTGAAGGCAGATAGAGAATCGAAGCCTTCAGTGTGTAATGAACTTGAAACTGTGCGCAACTCCTATGGGCTCCTATGGGCCATATGCTTAGGTTTGATAACTGTATTTGTACATTAGTCTCCATTACACTCCATAGAGTAGGGGGGGGGGGCACTTGCCCACCCCTGGAAAATTAAAAAAAAAGGTTAAGCATTTGACATTTCAATGATTTCCCCCAACCAACAGTTCTCTAGTTATGTTCATTGCATACTGACCCATAATGCATTACTGAAATTATTGAAGGTCAAAATCCTAAGACATGAGATCTCAAAATAACCGATGTGTAAATTTCAGTCTCATTTCAATTATTCGAATTTTTAAAGCAAACTGCAGATATCACATCATATAAGTGAGCATGAAACTTGCGTTCCGGGATGAACAGCCTCAAAACTGTAGATGTGCGTAGTGCACGGTTCCGGAAATATCTGGTATATTTTAATTTCCTTCAACGAAGGTTTATAGTAGACGTTATAAGAGGTTTAATATTTGTACACCAATAAATTAACTACTCTGAATTTTCGAAAATTCCCTGACCACCATTCTTCACCATACTTCCCTCTACTCGTGCAATTTTGACCGGTCTGTTAGGGCTTGAAGGAGGTTCTTCTATATTGGTGTCCATAGATGAAAATTTGTGCAACATTATGGTTATTTTTTGAAGTGAATTTATTTACGAGAATTGTGAATTTTCAAATTCTGAAAAAATAATGGGCTTAAAACCTTGAAAAATGGTGCTTACGAGTATTGTGGGCCGCGACGTAGAATCACATACAAAGGCAATGATCCACAGGCGATGCGATGAGGTCGAACATGATGTGTGACTGGTGACAATCTTCAAAAAGGTTATGGATGAAAAAAAACTATTTGGAAATTCTTGGTTCTCAGGCAAAAGTGTACATTTGGTTGGTCATTTCAAGCCCGAAAAGTGCCATTTCCGGTGATCTGGGGGGTATCAAAACCCGAAATTTTCTTGTACGCTGCGCGCCAACCGATGGTGGCGCTCCGCTTAGATAGAACTTATTCGCGCCCCCCGGGTTAGAAAATCCTGGATACGCCACTGAACTTAAACAGCAGGGTAAGTAACCTTGGTAACTTGAGTGAAACGGTTTGCCTGAGAAAGTTGTACTTGCAAGTAGTGTCAATGGGTTTAAGAATGCTTTGGGCAAGCACTTTAAGCATTGTAATCGGGTCTGAGTGTTTGTGTCTTCAGTTTTTTCTCTCTCTCTATAGGGTCCTTGATGGGGACTTAAGTGTCCCTCCTGATCCTTTTTTCTACTAAACTAAACTATATTAATCTGGACAGGTATAATTGCTTTTGCAGCCTCTGGGCGCAGTGGTGGATACAAGGGAGGGGAGGGTTAGAGCAGTGAGTTGTTCCATAACAACTCCCTGGTTAGAGCTGTACTTCTACGGTTCTGGTTTGGGAACCAGAGGCGCGCCCTCTATTGGTCGTCGTTTAAGTATTTTTTTTATACTTAAGAGAAAGCGAAACATGGCTCGAACGTGTAACAGTTTATCTTTCGTGGGATGGACCACCAGCATGTTGCGTAACTACACTTCTGTTTATAAGGGCCCCATTCCTTTTCTAAGGCGCAGGCATGTCCTATTTTTTATATTTGTGGGACTACGCCACTTCCACCAGCTCCCACCACCAACCCTCATCCCTACGGCCTACATGCCAACTGGCTACATCATATTCCACGACCAAGTAGAGGGCAGGGTCTTTATGGTGTCATGAAAAGTCATATCAATAAAAGCGTTAATTCTACGTAATTGCTTAGAATATTACAATGAGGACAAGTATTGTTCTCCTTCACACATCAAAGGCTGGATAAAGCGGCGCCTGCTCGATATAAGGGGACAGGGTTTGAGAGCGGATCACGTATAGTTCGGTCTTCGCGCCCAGGATCCAACCTGGGTGACTTTTCTTAAAAAGTACCTTCAGTAATGCTTGGGTTATATAGTTTGGCGTGGCCAGCCTCTTCGTATACAAGTACAAATTCTTGCCCGCTCCGGACAACTCTGTTCATTGGCGTAGGAGGCGGGGGGGGGCTGGGGGCTGTTTGTGAAAATTCGGGCACCATGCTGAGAATTTTTCGGGCACATATAATTTGCAATGTGTTCTTCAATGGTTATAATTATATTTTTCTTATCATTATTATTGTAACGACTTTCCCAATAATTGTAACCAATATGGAAGGGTTATAACACGGAAAATGATTGTATGTTAATGGCATGCTATGTAATAACTGATGCATGCCTATATGATATGCACATTAACGGGTGGAATGCCCGCGGAGCGCGCGAACAATTTTGGTTATATTTTTCGGGCAAATCGTTACAGCCCCCCCCCCCCCCCCCAAATCAAATTGGGCTCCTACGCCTATGACTCGGTTGTTGTCGTATAATTCCTTGAATATTCTCTAATAAACTAGCGACTAGCGACATATATGATAAGTGTTTCTACATCGACAAAAGAATGAATTTGAACTCGTTTACAAGGCGCTCAGTTGAGATACAGAAGGTCATTGTTTCAAGTTGCGAACGTTTTGTAGTAATTTGAATATTCGAAACAACTTCTTTTCCTCATAAGGTTTCAAACGATTTACTCGGTCGGTATGTTATGCTGTCGAAAACGTTAGTGATATTCTCTTTTGATATTCTCCTTGTTTATTTTTGTCCCTCCTGATCATTCAACAAAAACAAACTAAATATTTCCGAACGCCACTTTTCGACATTGAATTCGACATCATTTTGAGGTCGAAACAAACACCCTTAATTGAAGTTATTCGAGTCCTGGAGTTCGAATACGAGGTCGTATAGGTCCTATATACACAATGAAATAATCCTTCTAGAAATAGCCACTCTTTAAAAAGGACAGATAGATTCCATTTGACTAATTGCTACTAATATGTAAGGGTATCTGATGGGCGACCAAATTATCAGAATACTGTAGGCTTAAAATCATTAATAAATCTCAAATCAACTTTCATTTGGTATAATTATCAATTCTCGATGCCGTTATTTGCAGGGGCGTAGCTAGTGTTTTTAAGGCCCGATCCAAGAGTAGAAGCTGTCGCTCTAAACATGGGCGTCAATCCAGGGGGGACGGGGGGACACGTCCCCCCCACATTTCGATGGGTGGGGGACACAATATCAAATGTCCCCCCCCCCACACATTTGGAAAAAGAGTAGTGTCTATTTGGTTAGGGCTTACACATCTCAGGATTCATTCATCGAATATCACTCAATGTTGCTGAATGGAGAATTCCACCCAGATCTCGTGAGTTGGTACCCTGAGCTCTCCGACAATCTTAAGCTTAGTCTGCCTTTCTTTCGAGGCCAGTTCCAGTCGTCGTCGGTTGAAGGATATAGACAAATATTCAAGTCGATGAATCCAGCGGTACGGGCTATGTTTGGTTAAGTCGAAGCTCTCTTGCGGTTGCTCCTCGTCTCCTCCGCCAGTTGGATGGAAGCCGAGAGATCTTTTAGAGCTTTGAGGCGTTTGAAGACATGGCTACGGAACACCATGACTCAACAGAGGCTGAACCATGTGATGGTTGGCCATATTCACCGCGAACGTCTAGCCCAGTTGAAGCCTGATGAGTTAGCAAAGAAGTTCGTTGGTTCCACGGATTACAGACGCCGCATCTTCGGGCGATTCCAGTAGAAAACAAGTGCGCTCCATCATTATCATAAGAGACAGCACTTCATAGCTAGAGCCAAAGCTTGTTCATAGTTGTTGTTTAGTTGTAGACGGTGTTTCAAAGACGGTGCCCGTTCCCTAATATTGGGGAAATGAAATAGGGAGCATGTTCCGTGGCAGCTCATCCCATGTTACCTTGTTGTTGAGTGATACCGGAGTTTACTCCACAGTGAGAACACTGGGTACACACAGGGACGTCGCTAGAGGGGGGGGGGGGGGGGGGGGGTGTCTCACCCCCAAACTTGGTAAAACTGACGATAGTTTGAAAATCGGAGTGCGACAGTCGGAATTTCCGACTGTCGCACTCTAGTTTATCTAGGCCTATTTATTTATTCCTGTGATTGTGCATGACCTAAAAATTGAAAAATTTCGGGTCAAAATTGACCTTTAATCTGTCATATTTACCACGTTTTCCTTGCCACTTTGAGAAATTGTATCTCGCGATTCTTATACTCCACCGTACAAAACTTTGTATGATTTTGAATACTCAAAAAAAAAAATGCCTAATAGAACTACCGCCATAGGCGTATGAGCCCAATTTGATTTGGGGGGTTGTAACGACTTGCCGGAAAAATATAACCAAAATTTTTCGCGCGCTACGCGCGCGTTCCACATCTTAATGTGCATATCATATAGACATACGTCGGTTTTTACATCGCATGCAAATAACATACAATCATTTTCCCTTATTACCCTTCCATATTGGTTATCATTATTGGGGAAGTCGTTACAATATTAATGGTAATATTGCTTATTGCCATTAATTATCAACTGGACTGTATTGACATTATATTTTTGTGAATACAGATTAGTGCACACACCTATTGCTTGAACGTCCTCGGAAGCAAAGGTTTGAAATCAACAGCAGGTCGTTGGTTAGGTGCGGCCCTGTCAATCTGTCACTCATAAAATCTGGCCCATTCATTCAACAAGGTTGCCCACCCCTGCTATAGGCTTATATCTGAGGCCCTGGGGTCATTTCTTTACCGACTTGGTGAAATATAATGTGCCAATATCGAAGTAAATTTATTCACAGATTTTTAGTTGTCATGGGTTCGAACAAAATGAGGGGTATTCTATCATGAAACATAGGGCAAAATGGGGATGGGGTTCCAGTTCGCCGCATCATTTGTCAACTTGCACTGGGTTCTAATGTTCATGTCAATTGGAATCACTAATAAAAGAAATAATCCACCAAAAATTAAGGTCGCATGAACTTTATTGCAGATTTCCTGAGTGACAAATTTGTATTTTTCTCCCGAAATCACGCAACTAGATGGCTGCTATCCAGCCTGGCAAGTGCCATCTCCAGCGATCTGGCAGGTATTGAAATCTGAAATTTTCTTGGTACGCTGCGCGCCAACCGATGGTGGCGCTCCGCTTAGATAGTACTTGCGGCCGGAATACTTGAATCGATTACGCCCCCCCCCCCACGTTTCAAATCGGATTGACGCCCCTGGCTCTAAATTTTGTATTTATCTAAACTACTCTTGACGCGTAAAGCTATAAATTTGTTTTGTTTTAACTATGATCATACTTGACTAGCAGTTATGAACCTCGGGCTCAAAATGTTGGAAACAACCTTTGGGAATCCTGGACACTGGTGGTGGGGTGGGGTGGGGGGTGGGGCTGGAACCAACTGAACCGCCTATCTGTTTATCTGATAATTTGAAACCTTAATTTTCTCGCCGCTGTCACATATTCTGGAAAATGGACAACCAAAACCAAAATAAACACTGCTTTAAAAATATGATGCACCTTTCAATTATGATCCCGGAGTTTCAAACTCCTTTTCACCAATTTAATGAGTTCAGAGACAGAATTTTAAAGGCTATTGCTTCTCCATATATTATATATAATTACTTTAACTTAAAACATTCCAATATGTAAAAAAATATAAATATTAAATATACGTTTGTTTACATTGTATATGGTTTCATTGCATGTTAAATTTATGTGTTATTTTAATACTTCAATAAGGTAAAGTGAGATATGTTATGCAGCACATTCTAAAATGATCTCGCCCTGAAAAAAAAACGGTTAATAAGATAAAAACGGCCAGAAGAACAGGGAAGGGTTGCGGATGGAGATGTTCAGCGAATGAGTTTAACAGTTTAGGAGAAGGAATAATTAAAGGAGTATGGTGGTGTTAGGACTGTTGGGTAGGGTGTCAAATGATCCCTTGGGTCAGAATGTTGTTCTGATGGCCCACGTCCTCTTCGCAATAAGTGCATACAAGCTTTAGCCCCCCCCCCCATTAAAACCAGGGGATAATCCCCCCCTCATCGAACAGATGGAAAGAATATTACAAAAATCCTAGTGTATAGAACATAAATAGTATATAACACGTACAACCTAAACATTCAAAAATGTCTTCAACATTGTGTCAAAGGTTACAAAATAAAACACTATCTCATCAGCCTCCATTTTACCAAACTTTTTAAAAAGGGGAAGAAGCCATTCCTCCGCCCTAGACCCCCCCCCCCCCCCCCTCCCCGGACAAAAGAAGTGTAAAAGGCAATGACCACCAAGAATCGCAATTTGTTGGAGGTGCATCGAAAGTTTGGCAAGGAGAATGAGAGCTCAATCTTGCTATTGATTTAATTCGTTCCATGCATGCACTATGTAACATGCTGTGATGTACTATATAGTGTACTTTTGACACTTTATAAGGCCCTGGGTCGGATTTTGGTTCCCTCAGCTGAGTTTAAGGTTATAAAACATTTATTTTTCGATTGATTTATGTTTTGCTATACCATGAAATAACATCACTTTACATGATTCGGTATCCAAAACAACGCGCATTTTTTTTATATTCTGTAAAATTTTCTTAATCATCACTTTTTATCCCTTTTTTACTTCAAAATTTTGCCAGAAGATCGATATTCCTTGGCCCGAGGCTCATCTGGTGCCATCATTAATTTGAGTCTCGGTTTCGCTCTTGAGTGTTTGCAATACATTGAAATACTTAAGCCCCTTGGTAAGCTCTCATATTTTGTTGAGTAGTTCACCAATAGTATCAAATTTGCTTTTGTTTCTATGCAAATATACTTTTGTCTCCCATAACATTCGAACGATTTCTTCATTATCAGTTAAACAAAGTTCATAATCTTTGGAAAGTGTCGGGCTAAGTCGGAAGAACGCTGCCCCTATTGATTGACACCATGCACGGCTTCGATCCACTGGTCGAAATCTAGTATCGGTCAGCTGAAAAGATTTTAAAAAAAGGAAGATCACGTGAATCGTTAAAATGACTTAATATGTCATATTACCAATATTTAACTGGGTTCCTTAAAGTTAAAAGTCAGGGATAGGTATAGGCCGATAGTTTTGGTTGGTGTACAATAATTTCTAATGGAGGAGATGGGGTAAATTATATGATTATAGAAGGGCCCAATTAACATAATTACAATAAGCTTGGGAAACATTATATGTGCCATTTCCAAATCAAAGATTTTGAGAAAAGGGTGGCGGCTAATGCACTAGCTATCGACTACAACTTGAACTTAGAGGGCGCTGTTGACAAACCACCAATTAGAGTTTCAAGTGCAACGTTGAATGTTCGGACTTACGGATACTTTATTGGGAAAAGCGAAGGGAGGGGGCCTGGTTGACAACTGATGAGTACCTACCTCCCCTACCCTTACATCCCATCACCCCAGCGCTCTCCCCATCCTCGTTGTTACACTACTATATGGGAGTTTAAATGGCTCGTTCTCATAAATTTTCATTGATTTTTTTGTGTGAAAATTACCGTTTGAAGAACTATATCACATAGATTGCTTGCAGTAGTCAACATTTGCAGGGCTCGATAAATATCACTGATGCATCTTGGGAAAACGTCCGATATTTCCTCAATTCCTCTCACCGGTGCACTGCCACTGCCGACCGAGATGACCGCACCCAACGGAGGAGGCTTCTCGCCCTAAATTTAAAAAAAATCTTAACTTATGAATTTTGACTGAATTTGATGTAAAAGTACAAAGTGAAAACTGACAAGGTTCCTTTCAACGCTATTGCCACCCTCCAACCCCCCCCCCCTCCCCCCCTGCTCATCTTCAACCTATTACATTATTACGAGCCAGAAGTTAATTCATTGCTTTACCAAATTGCTGGGAATATTGGAATCTGTATAGGTCAAAGCCATATCCTCATCATAGCATTTTGTTTAAGGCAAAAATAGTTTCCTCTGCGTTTAAGAATCCAATTACTGTGCATATAATATAATATATATTATATATTATATGTAGGCCTATTATATATTGTTTTACGGTATCTATCAGGGAAAAAAAGAGACTCTTGATTTTCTGGTTTCCTCACCTTCATTTGTAAGGACATGTTATATTCTATTATTTCTGTTATAGCGTCGTTGGTTGGATTATTACAAAACAGACCTCCGTCTAAATAATGTTGAAATGGTGTGAAGTAGGTTGGAGCCGAACAGGACGCCCGTATGCATCTCCAAGCAAGCTCCTCTAAAACATTAAAAGTAATAATATAAATATAAATCCATATCCTTCTCGCTATAATGTAAATGGTGTTAAGATTAGAAGCCACACAATCATGTTCCTTGCCACATATAGCGATCGAGAATCATCGTAATAGCCTATACTTTTTGGTTTACTTTGTTTTTATCAGTATTTTCCATTGTTAATAAAGTTACAACAAAAAGTTTCAATGCTGTCTTTGTTTTGTCTGTGTATTATGCATGCAAGGAATGTGTATTTCCAGAGAAATGTGTTAAAAATACACGTGCAGAGTTTAATATATAGGTACATGACTGCAGTAAGTATTACAAAACAATGATATCTAAAATTAGAAAATGTTGAGTAAAAGTAGTAAAAAGCGTTTAAACAATAGAATGAACTATGAAACTCATTAAAGGAAGTACTTTAACGTATCGAACGAGTAGAAATACTCATGTCAATTTCATAATTTTAAACAATTTTAGGACGTGCTTACTCATTAACATGAGTCAAAAAGTGTTACAAATCTTTTTGCCATGGCAATAGGAAAAGTAAACTAAGCTGCATGCTATACCCGACATACCTTTATCGAATTTGGAGCAGCTACTCCCTTCTCTTCTGGCTTAACAATCAAACTGGATGCAAGGTATGGAAACTTGCAAGTACCACGGCGGTCACCAAATGCTCTCCATGCATATCCTCACCAATAATAAAGTTGGTTGTACATGCACGCCAACTTAAGCGTGAAAGTCAATAGAGTAATAAATTGTTGTACATACGTTACCTAATAAAGCTTTATTACATTCTAATTAGCTTGTCTTCTAATTAATCTTCATACTGACCTCTGGAATCTTCCGGTGGAGGATTCTTGAAGTTTCCTGCTTGTGATACGATTCGAGTGGATGACGTCACGGGTGCTTCAAAATTACGGAAGAAGTGAAGTGCAGGTGGACTGCGATTTGCAATAGTTGTAGTTATTAACAACCTATGGAGTAAAATCGTATTGAAGAGAAACAAAGGTTAAGTACATTAGCAACGGCTGTAACTACTTAAAATTTCATAGCATGGTGGGTGGGGGTTGTGGATGGTGTAAAAGGTCATTTGAGAATCTATCTGAACCATTGTAAAATGGGCTAATATATCATTTATCGATAATTAGAAAAAAAACTTTGGATCGTGAATATTGTTTAATGGGTATTCATAATGTTAATCAAAGTCCTTGTTAGGACTATAACCAGATGAATTATTTCGATGTTCACTATGACGACATATTACATATACAGCCTGCCACCGCTATGTTTCTTTTTTAGAGAAATCACTCCAAGATGGAAAAAAAAAGGTTCTTCCGTTGATTAATATATTCACAGTCCCATGGTCCCCTTCCATCGAGACTCTGATCACGTGATTGTGACTTTGATGTGCGCGGGCAATTTAAGTATCAATACCAAAACTGTGAAATCAACAAACTCCTAACTCATTCAGATTACTCGTTTAATTACAAAAACCAAAAAAAAAAAATCATAATTCGATTACTCCAGTATCGAGAGTACTGCGTTGGCTACCAATTCAACAGCGAACCATTTTCAAAATGTTATGCTTTGTTTTTAGAATTCTACAAGTGTACTGTTGCCATGGCGTTGTAAGAGGGCGCATTCTTTACTCGAAAGCCCCGGACTTTAACCAACCATTGAGTTAATCTAAGTTTTAATGTTGATAGTGCGTTTCGTATACGCGTGCACCACGTCTACTGAACGCCCCATTGTTATAACATATGAAATTATCGCAAAGGAGAATTATGTAATAAGGAATATGAAAACCAGAAAATGAGGAGATTACTCACTTATTTTTGTTATACTTCAGATCTTTAATCCTGGCTTCGGTTCCTCGAGTCATCCGTTTAACCAGTGGAACAAACCTTTCTCCGTCATAAGGTTTCGACCCGTGGAATAATTCGTTTTTAAAGTCAAAGTAGACTCTTCTACATTCAAGTAATGAATAACCTGTAGTGAGATGCATGTAACGTTATTCATTCCCTTAGTTGGGGGTTGGAGATGTTGCGGTTGGGGGGGGGGGGGGCTTAAGGATATACAGCCCTAAGGTCAATCATGGGGCCGGAGAAATATGGGATGATATAATCATATATTCTCATCTTCGTAGCTTAATATAGGCATACTTTTCAGCAAAAGGAAGACTTCAAAAAGGGACCCAGTAACATAATCTCGATGTTCGTGTGTTGATTTAGACGTCTTGAGATATTACCCATTTTCCACGGACAAGAACGATATTGTAGATGGATAGGACTTAAATCACAGTTTGCCTGCATACGTAGAACTCGGCGTAGTAAAACCGTCATTGAAGTACTTAATACATATAATTACGTACCATGGAGAAGGGACGTCGCCAGTACTGCGCCTGCGCTAGTTCCGACAATCCAATCAAAAGAATCAACAATCCTTTTGTCTGACGCTCTCTCTATTGCTTCTAAAATGAGTACTAATACCAATCCGCGTATTCCTCCGCCGTCTAAACATAGCACGGTTTCAGCACGTCTTGCCTCTCCTCTCTTGGGAGGATTCTTCTCAGCTTGCTCTCTTAGAGAACTGATGGTCATCTCCAGGAACGGATCATACACTAACCAAAATAATAACAAATATATAAAACATATTAATAATGACATTTCAAGTTAATATGGTCGTTTTAACTGTTTTGAATTTATGAGCATTTAAATTGATATTGGGGGATATTTTGGTCATTTTGCGGCCTCCTGCCTTGATATGATTATCAGGGGACTATAATACTCAACAGGGGCGGATCCAGGGGGGCCCGGGGGCCCGCCCCCCCCTTTTTGAAAATCCTGAATTTTTTTTTTACCGCGTTCGAGGGAAAGGGCCCCATGCGTGATGAAAAAATTAAAAGAAAAAAAATCATATGGAGTCTCGAAGTGTGAAAATTATTTGTATACAAAAATGTAGGTGTTGGGTAGGGTGAGCCGTACGGCACTTTGGAAATTTCAGGAAATACCGAGCCGATTCGGGAAATTTTGGATTCCATTTCGGGAAAAACAAATTTTGAGTGTGGAAGCACTGAGCACGATGCACTTTTACGTACGTTCGCGGCAGTCCGGATCAGTGGCGTCGTGCCCATTGGGGCCCGGGGGGGGGCACAGGCCCCCCCCCCAAATTTTGTCAAAGGTGTCATAAAATTTTGTCATAATTTAAAAAAAAAAGTGTTTTCGAACAGTGTCAGCAACTGAATTTCTTGTAGGGCCTACGAGGAATGGTGCTTCTGTTGACTGCTTGGTCAATGGTTGTAAATTGTTGGGATTCAGTCAATCGAAACAGTTAAATAATTACTGGTTGATAACTAATGAACCAAATGTGCCATCAACAGCTGCCATCGTTGATCAATATTATATATACGTAGTCCCAGAGTAAGTGCAACCCGTTACCTTTGCCAAAGTCAGTCAATTTCCCATGAAAAAATGGCAAATTTTTTAATTGTTTTCTAAGCCTGTAACAAAGTTCGGAAAGTTAAGATAAATGTAGTGAACAGAGATTATGGGACTCCATGTGAACTTCTTCTTAAGCTATGCAATCAGTTCGCTAAAAGGTCCACCAGGATAAATTTTCCTCATGATCTGATAGGTAGTTTTGAAAAAAATGAATAATAATAACGGCATAGCTTTTTCTTTACCCAGTCACCACTTCTCACGGGCATGGGCGGCGATCATGGATCAGCCAACACAAAAATGTTTCGATTTCTTAAATTTTGGGCGCTTCTGGGAGACGAGGGATTGGTAAACTGAGGAATAAATGGCGATCACTTCCTTCGAGACTATTTCACAAAATAAAAAATTGCCGGAAATTTTGATCAATTTTAGGGGTGTTGCTTACTGCCATAAAGCACGGGAAGTGCCGTTTCCTGCAATCTGAGGGGTCTGCCAGACGAAAATTTTTCTTGTACGCTGCGGGCCAACCCGTGGTGGCGCTCCGCTTAGATAGTCATCACCTGCTCACGGGCCCCCCCCCCCCCAAAAAAAATTTGTTTCGCACGACGCCCCTGGTCCGGATCCAGTAAGCACGAAGCTAGCAGAGAGGGAAACGACTCGCAACTAGCTCGAAATTGCAAATATATGCCCGGCAAACCATGAATACATGATTTATTGGAAATAAATTTTACTCCAAACTTTCACGAAAAGTAGCACCAGATTGCACCGAGGACCTCCATATTTTGTGAAATTTTCCAAAGGGGAGGGGGGCACTCACTCCCCTTAGACCCCTCCCCCAGGACGACGATTAGGCATTTCCCATCTGGGCCTCCCCTTCGGCGAAATCCTGGATCCGCCACTGCTCAATGAACACAAAGTATGTTGTTTAAATGCGACTACTTCTAAGTTGTAACATTACTGCCCCTGTGTAGAGATACCACATGTGTGTGTGCACTCAAATATCATAACGTTAGGCCTTGTTGGGTCATATTTCGATCATAGTAGGAAGTTGTAGTTGAATTGTTTCTTAGAAGAATATCAAGTTTATTTGAATCTTTGTATTGATAAAAAAAAATTATGGGTTGAGATAATTTATGGATTGTGTGGGAAGCTAACATCTCTGATACTGAAAAGGATTTTTCATCTTACAGTATGTAACTTTGTTTTCTCTGCATTGAGAGTTGCAATGTGCATTCGCACCCCGGTAATTTCTTCAACACAAACGTACATAAATTTTCGCGGTCCCTTTGACCACGTGCTTCAGCTAGATTGTAAACTATTTAGTTCATAATTCGTCAAAAGTAGTCACTGGCTACTTTTGACGAAGTTGGCGCTTGGGTTTTAATTTTAATCGACATTGCGTAAAAAGTTATTTTCATACTGTAATGGGAAATGGGTCGGAACTGGCTGGGGTAGGACCGAATTGCCTATAGTGGTTGGGGAAAAGGATTTTTCCAGCTTTGAATAAAACTTACGAATAAAACTGCATTTGGTAACTGTTAATGGTAACTTACGACAGAACTCATAAACGTTGTCAGCTAGTAATAGGCCTTGTAGGGGCGTGTTCTTGTGTCGTCACATCTACATCATTTAAAGGGCCTCAACTAAATCAGTTAAAAGTGCGGTATTTTAATTTTTGCTTTATCTCTCTAGACACTCGTTTACTTAATTAGTTTCCGAAATTCACAGCGTACTCATAACCCATAACATGTTCATAGACGCCATATGTAAGGGAGTTGTATACCCGTACAGGAGTGTGCACTGTATGATGCCTAGGCCCGAATAAATGGTAAATAGTCTACTACAAAACTTCCCGCATCAGAAATTTACGGTAGTTTTGTTGTTGTATACTGCAGTTACAGCTTTCATCATTTCTTTTTCTTTCGTGCACATTATCACTATAGTCTTCCGTTGCGCACAAGCCAATGTTTTGTCAGTGGTCATTATAACTAAGTATTGTGCGTTCCTGTAGAGGTATTTTAAAGTGTTTTCTTGTTTTCATGGAGGACTGTATAGGGACGCAAACATTTTTAAGACGTAGCATTTAAAATCCTGGTAACAAGAATGATATATATATAAATATATATATATATCTTAGTATATATATATATGCAGAGCTCCCAACTGACCCGCATTTCGCGGGTTGGACCCGCATTCTAACACCCAAACCCGCTGTCCCGCGCAAGCGTCCGAAAAACCCGCATTGTAATTGTCAAGTAAACATAAAAAAAATTGCATCAAATTTTGACTTTCTATTTAGCATAATAGAGTATAAAACCTCCTTTACAGCATTATTTGAACCTCAAATTAGCCTATATTTCTTTTCATTGGGGCGAGGAGCGAACATTTTCATGCCACGGGAAAGAATGAATTCTTTCCCGTGGCATGAAAATGTTCGCTGTCGCTGTTCGCTGTCGAAAATGTTCGAAATCACCTACTATTCAATTTATTGATGTTACACACAAAAAAATGCATATTTCTCACAAAATATTGGGTGACAAAAGCCTTTCTAAGTGCCACCATTTTACATTTAGGCATCCCCTTATACCCCTCCCCCAGGACGGCGATTCGTGGCATGGACCAGCATTTGCCTTCTCAAGAGTTGGGAGCTATGTATATGGGTAGCCTAGCAAGTAAATGAATAATTCATATGAAAGACCTTACCTTTTTCGAGTTCATCTGAAATATCAAATTGTGATTCCTGTGGTAGACCATCGTAATATCCTTGGCAACGGCAGCCATCTTTACAATCCGTCATATTGTCGTTACATCTGTCTGCTCCCATACTGTGTAAAGCACATAAGATATCTGCTCCTTTCTCTGCAAGACCAGATGAGCGAAAACATGTTAAACTTGTGTAGCTGAAAGCAGTTGGTTGTGTTCTATTCTATTAAAATGTACTCTTTTCTGAATCACGTTGCAGCTCGATACGATCGTTTGGCGTTAAGTCGCTCAAATCACGTGACTGTAAATGTATCATGTTCGCCCAACCTGGTGTACCCGGTGCTATGTTTGTAATAATCCTATAATCACTTGATGAAAACAATAGTTTTCACCTAGTCAGTTATATGCAAATTAGTGTAGGTGTAATTCCTATCTATTAGATAATACGTCACTGACAAGGAAGGTTACTTAGTATATAAAGAGAGCACTATGTTATAGCATGAAGGTAAAACGTTATAGCATGGTGGTTTTACCTCCATGGTTACAGCAATGCGCAATGTAGCGTTTATAGATTATTACTGCGCATGTACATGTGTTGCCTCCGTGGTCAGGTCAAATAAGACAAACACAAACACGATTCCCAATTGTATATAACATGCCAAAAAACAAGAAGAGGTTTTTATCGGATTTTCATTTACGGGTTGTAAGCTTAATCTACAATCATAATATGATGGAGAAATGACTTTAAAGTAAATCCAATACTGGGGGAGATTTAGTCAGCCTCATAACACTGAATGTACGGGTGAGATTTGTGTTAATCTGGTTAAACCACTTATTGGGGGAGATTAAGTCAGCATGCACGTCCATACAGCTACGATTTCACATTGTATAGAGATGCTACTTCTAATCAAACAAGTCGATCGACATGTTTGCGACCGGCAGGTTTATTTTATAAGGTGCAGTTGAGTCACGTTTAAGTTATCTGAAACTTGATCAGTGGCAGATCACACACAAACATACACACATAC
>KN892175.1:13176-27526 GCA_000934455.1 Apostichopus parvimensis
GTTTCCAATCAAATGTTACTCAATGACGAGTAAAGTTAATAGAAACAAACTAATTGACTAAGGTAGGAATCACTTTTGTATTCACTTTGTTCAGATTGGCAAATGATGTGTGAAACAGTAAGTTATGAAACAGATAAAAAATCAAGAGTTAAGTCAAGAGTTTTAGCTTTAGAAACTCACCAGATCAATATTTTGACCACACATTTCAGATAATTGATGGAATACAATGATGGTTGGAAATAGTGTCAATTATACTTTGCTCATGATATCAACTGGCAAAATATCAGGGTACAATATTTGTGTAGTGCATGTAGGAACGATATCATATGGATTTCATACAGCGGCAAGGGATTCATAATTAATTGGATATTAACATTTCAAAAAATAAACTTGAAGTTTCTTTGAAAAATTAACAAACAGTCAAGTCCTAATTTGAATTCAAGCCATTCTTTATATATTACATGGCTTGGTTGAGTTCACATACAATTTACATAAAATTTACATACAATTAACATACATTACAGGGGCCCTGATTTATATTGTTTGATCACTCATGTCAGAAGTCGTAGTGTATTTAAATTTGAGCTTGATTTTCTTTCACCAATAGTACTATTGAAATTATTGAAGATATTAAATTATGGAGTAATTTTATTTTTTCAATATCTCACAAAACTGAGCCCCCAAAAAATTCTCATTCCCTGTTATCCTAGACCAGCAGTTCTCAACCTGAGGGGATGTACCCCTGGGGGTGTGAGGCACAACACCAGGGAGGGGGGAGGGAAGCCATGGGGGTAACTAACAAATGTATATGCAAATGGTTCATCCCCAGCTGGTGAAGGGGTGCCAAGTTTCTTTTGTCATTTGCTAAGGGATGCGAGTAATGGAAAAGGTTACCAATTACTCCCCTAAGCAAATGTGGTAGAGGAAGAGACAAAGGCAATTTATACGATCAGTTGTTGCAACAATTTACAAACATGGTTCTCAATTTGATTATAGAGGTGGAATCTTTGTACTTGTTAATATTGTTGTGTAACGTCAGTCGGGTCCACCGAAAACATAGCGAACTTTCCACTGTAGCAGAAAGACTTTTCCCGGCAAGTTTTCTGGATTAAACAAATGTCCTAATTTCACCACTGTTTATTCATTCCTAAGCTCACAGGAAACAACATCTTGGCTGAATTTATCATAGAATTGTTATCATCAGCCATACCGAAGACACTACGTCACGTAATCTTGACACTGCTACCGACTGCGAACGTCGAACTCAGGGAACGGAGGCTGACCACCCTGCGGCGCTGATAACCTCTAAAGCTGAGACTGGCTGGAAGATGACGGTGGAATATAACTAGAAGGAGCATGGATACAGCTACCATGGGAACCATATAACTCCTCGGAAGACCAAATTCTGGTTGCTGTTTTAAAAGGAAGGAACCAAAAATATGTTATTAAATAGGTGCTTGTATACAGCAAATATGGGAAACGAACATCTCCTACGAAACACAAACTCTGGTGTCTGTAAAGGAGGATGAAAATAGGTAAATTGCGGGAGCAAGGAAGCAGCTATCATCATCATCATCATCATCATCATTTTATGGTTATTTAGTACACGATATTACAAACTGGATAGCTCAGACTGTCCTGATGAAATGTGTAATGCATAAAGTGAAATATAGATTTATAATTTGGACACTACTTACCTCTAAGTTATGATAATACTGATGTGTTTTCAGATCTTTCCATTCAATTAGAAATGTTAAGAGACTCTCAAAGATAGGCATTACATCATCTAACGCCCCCTGAAATAGGTGATACAAAGAGATCATACCAGATCATATACATAAAAATTCATGGCAAACAAGAAATGCAACAAAACCTGATTGATTTTATTATTATTATTATTAACCAAATTTATATAGCGCTCTTTTCATGCTTAAGAATGTTCAAGAACGCCTTACAATGACAACAAAATGACAAAACCCTTTAAATATGAATATGAAGAATAAAATTGACACAGCTTAAATATTAATATAAAATATATATATATATATAAATGAAGGAAGGAAGGAATAATTTGAAAAATAATATAGATTTACAGTGAAATTCCTGAAAAGAAGTAACAAAATGACAAAACCCCTTAAAATATGAATACGAAAAATACCATGGACGCAGCTTGAATATTAATATAAAAATATATATGTATCTATAAGGAAAATATTGTAAAAACAATAAAGATTACATTAGATTTTATAAATGACTATGTGAGCTAGATGTATAACCAGTCAAGAATGTGACATATGTGCGTATGTATGGTCATCTTAAGGAAAGGAAATATGTTGTATTGAAATAAACAATCGATCGTTAATTCATTTGTCTGGCTGTCGGGTCATTCATGCACACAATGTTTGCCACTATATTTTGTTTCTATGTGCCAGTTAGTAAAATTAGAAATCCTGCTGTAATTGAGCTAATCTGCTAAGTTAGTACTTACATATCCACCACCATATATACCATCCCATAACAGATACTAGGTGTGGCTAACCATCTTTCTCAGGTGACTGCCTATTCCCCCCCCCCCCCTCAACCTCCACCCCCCCACCATGAGAAGAAGAACAATTTAATTCTTGTACTCACAATGGTGGTAGAGAGAGAGTTCACATGGATTGACCCTTCATTAAGCACAGGTTTAACCCAACCCACTCGTAAAAGGCAGAACAATACATAATTCTTCCTTGTTTGCCAAAAAATGGGTAACTTTTCTGGTTATTAGCCTAGACAGTGTATTAATATTATGGGCTGTTAGATATGCAGAGAAGGTTATTCCATCCTTCATCTGTGTAACATAGTCATTAATTTATTAATATGTCTATTAAGTAGACACTTGTTTAAAGTTAAAAGTGTGCTGAGGAAATACCCTACCATGAATTGACAACCTCCAAACTAACCCCTTTTGGCTCTTCCCCCTACCCCCATCCACCGCTCATAAGAAAAATTAAACTCATTCAACACACAAATCATCATTTTACTGACCTGCAGCTTTTCACTTGTTGGGTTAAAAAGATCAAAACACTCGTTTTCGTCTGAGTCTCCTTCACCCCACAGCTCGATGGTTAAACTGAAAGGTATCTGCCAAAGAAACAAGAACGACATGTGAATCATAGCTCCCTCAGTCAAAAGCAGGTAATAGTTAATTAAAGGCAATAGACCTGCAATCTAAGAACTGCAGGTTCTGGTCCTGGCTGGATCATTATATTGCATCCTTTTGGCAAGGCACTTGACCTCCACTGCCTCTCTTCACCCACCCAGGGGTAGTAATGTGGCCCTGAGAGGTGAATTGTAAGTACTGTTGCGTGCGCCAGATTGAAGCTGCATCCTATAGCAGGTCCCCCTGGGGACATATACATGTGGTGCACTGCAGTGTCCCGAGGGTGACTATTAGAGTCGTACACACCTTGGTGTGTGGGTGTGACAAGTTACCAATGACCGTGGGTTACGTTTTGTTAAGTCGTTTCGCCTTGTACAGAACTTTACTTCTCCACAAAACGTTGACTTTGGGAATAACGATGAATGAACAGAACTTACTTTTCTCACTCCATGCATATAATCGTATATTGTGCCATCTGCAGGATACGGATTTAAGACATAACCGACGCCAAACTGAAATGGCTGAGAGCTTGCGTGAGCTATGCGTTTGGCCAGGTGAAGTTGAACGTCAGCATTTTCGGGTAGCCGCTTCTCTTTCGCTGACAACGAATCTGGTGAGGATTCCAGATGAAATATATATATTTTTGGTGAATCGAAAGAAGTATGCTTTATCGATAAATGCCGAGAGTAAAACAGTCTTAAAAGATTAAATATACAAAGAATATTGTAAGGAATATAAGAAATGAGACTTCAGCTGGAGCAAAAACCCTTTACCAAAATTTTGAGGTCTCCTAAAAATCGAAACTGAAAATAATTTCAAAAACAAGCTGTCATTGCCATTGGTAATATAGTGTATAATACATAATACTGTGCCATTGAGTCCTCAATATTTTTCGATAAAAACATAATGGTCGAGAAAAAGAAGGTAATCCCATATCCTTCCCTGCCTAACTGACAACCTGAATATATCACTTTCTTTTATGTAGTTATTTTCTCTCAAGAGGGTCTGGCATTCAGCTTTACGACTGGAGAGTTCAAGGTGGACCGTATTTAACTATTGACTTTTTAAAGGATGACTTCAGACCCAAATTTTTTTTTTGATAGGCGCTTAGCCAAATAACGAAGGGGATGTCCGCCCCACCCTTGAGCTTTTTTTTTTTTTATTTGTTTATGATATCTCTAGTAATTTCAAAATAGAAAATGCTTAGATGCAACTTACAAGGCCTGTGAAGTGCCATTTCCAGCGATCTGGGAGGCATTTTCGGCCAAATTTTGTTTGTACGCTTCGTCCCAATTCATGGTGGCGTTATGCTTAGATAGTTTGCCTACAAGCTTCGCCCTTCCCTTGGCAAATTCCTCGCTACGCGCCTGGTTAACAACCACTGCTATTACTTCTAGTTGTACTTCTATTACAGTTTTAATGTTTGAGAAATGACCCTTTAAGCAGCTGAGGTTAATCAGTTAATGTGACTGGACTATTTATAGTCTAGGATACCCAGACCATTAGGTAAGTTCCTCAGATGCAACTCAAAACTCAATAGGAAAACATGTTAATAGTTTTTTTTATGGCCTCAGATAACATGGTTATTAATGTGGTACAAATTTGTCAAAAATGACAAATGGTGTTGAATTTCATCCAAGGAAGCTCTGTTGTTTATATCAGTTGTTTATATCAAGTTAACAGAACACATTTTGATTGGGTTCCTAGCATTTATAAGGCAATGGATTAACGTTAAAGTCAAGGCCTGCAATGAGCAGAAGACATCGTCAATTTAGCGATAGCATTCCTGAGATAATGCAAATTTTAATGGTGACTACCCTCAAAACTGTAACAGCTATGGATACAAATCTAACACTCAAATCGTTCTTGGAAAACAACATATGAAGACTAAAAGTCATTCGTTAAACACACATGACAACGACTGTACACAGGAGATGAGGAAACGCAAATGACATAAAATCTTTATTAATACCACAAGGTGAGAGAGACACTTGAATAGTCAACTTACCTGCAAAGGGAATGAAAATTTGTCTGATACCGGAATGAAAAGATACAAAGGCCTCAAAGTGATGCTGCTGTGTCAGTTCCACATATGGTGCACACTCTGGCTCTGTAGAATGAAACACGAAACCCCCAATGTTTAATTGTTTCCATGCATTTTCAAGATGCCAATTAAATTTGTAATAATATGAGAACCAGTGAACCCTCAGAAACCAGAACACCAATGGTGGACGTGCTCATATCATGAATTCCTAGTGAAATGTAGTTGAAATTGCTGTTATAACCAGGACAAATAATACCTTTTGTTCTCGATAAACAATAATACACCATCTGTTCTCTTACTACTTACAGTATCCAGCATGTGATTCTTCATCGAGAAATAATATACAGCAAGCAAAAAGTCAGCAGAAACATGTCTGATTTTATGAGTTACAAATATTTAAAGAAAATTTTACATGATTGAATATCATGTTTCATAGAAAATATGTTAGTAACAATAAAAAGTTACTCCAGGAGCCTATGGAAAAATTGCTTATGAAACTTAATATGATAAAGATGCCATTAGGTTGGTTATTTCAAGCAATTGCATTCCATTTCAAACAAATTTGGAAGGGAAAAAAGCTGAACTATTTTGGACTTATTTCAGACAAACCTCTTACAACCCTGTAGATAAAAAGGAAGGAAGGAAGGATATTTGTTTTCACATTTTAGTTTCTGTTAGAACAAAATTTTAACCACTTTTTTCATTTATTTTTCTCATACGGGTTTTGCACAACATATAATATTTTCTAGTGACTTAGTATCATTTGTTTGAAAGTAGCATTCCTCTCAGTATATGCTTTATTGTTATCTGTGCTCATGTATGAACAAAAACCAAGAGCATTATAGTACCAAAATGGAACAAATATAGTATAATAAACCATAAAACATAATATAGTATGGCCCACTAAGCATGATATTATTCTTCAGTAGCAAACTTAACGATGATCCACTCTATGCAAATGTATCTTATAAGATCTGTAGAGGCTTCCAGGACTTTTCAGCTACAAAGCCATTAAATATTTCTTGCTTCAAACCAAAAGCATTTCAAGGAGTTGTAATGTTTGCAAAAAAATATAAATAGTGGCTGATCTCTCACCTGACAAAGAAGAATGTCCTCTATATTCTTCATCAAAAGGCTTGGACGAGCTCCCTTTACCTCCAAAGTTCCAGTCAAAGTTTCTATCTAGATCGACTCCAATACTTGTGCCTCGCCAACAGTAGTTCTTTGTCTTTTCAATATAATGTCTTCCATCGGGATTTGCAAGGACGATGATGAAAATTTCTAAGTTTGAAAATATAGTTCTAGAAAATTTGTACTGAGTTGATGTAGCAGGCTTTGTAAGGCCTGCAGTTATGTTCTTCAAAAAGTATAAAGCGCTTTCCACTGGAAAGAATTCACGCGCATGTTCTCCAAATGAGAGTAGAACTTTCTGCTTTGGAGAACTCAAAGTCTGTTGGGTTCTGTCGCTCTGTGAAAAATTCTTCAAATGCAGAACAAACTGAGATGCTTTATTTCTGGATAAATATTTTTCATTAAGATGAATATAATTTGGGTTTTGAGCAACAAGTCTGGTAATTTCTTTATTCAAACTTGTCAAGTTGTGATAAATTTTGTAATTTGGAATATATAACTCTGGCCTTGGTTTCACATCTCCACCAAATGTTTGAAGGAAGAGGCTAAAAAATGGTGATAAAATAAAAAACAATGGAATGCCTTGGACAATCATTGTCTTTTTTTTGTAATTACTACAACTGGAGTAGTAAATCACACATCATAGCCAACTGCTCTGAATTAAGGTTTCACACTGGTGAGGGTTTCCTAGATTCCAGTAATCCTGAGCATCTTGCATGATGTACAGTTTTAATCCCATGAAGACATCTGAAACGGAGAATTAAGGAAAAAAGGTATGATCAGCAACAATCAAATAGTTGCACTTAAGTGTGAAGCTGGTAGACCACCATAAGGTGCAACTCTTTAATACACAACAATACACAACAATACAAACCAGAGGAGGAATCAACTTTACCTTTCTCATTCTGAAAAGGCATCTTTCAAAAAGTTTGATTCAGGAATGGACTGATCAATGTCAAAGTACTTGAAAGAAATCATAGAAAAACACAAATTGTTTTTAGCTTTAAAAACTGTATCAAAGAGATTACTTCCTCTTCCAAGATCAATGTCTGATAAATGGCTTTTGTCCTTAGGTCTGAGCAATCGAATCGGGGAAACATGATATTCAAGATTAATGTAGCAAGACATGATTGCAATGAAAGGCTATGAAATATACAGCTAATGGTAATGAATGTAAAGCTAAGATAACAAGCTAAGAATGCATCTAGAGCATTTCATTTATTATCACTCTTGACACTCCTGAAAGTAGCTGACTTGAGCTAAGATGAAATTGTTCACTTTTTTTTATGGTCAAAATCTAAGCGAATCAGGAAGAAATGTACTGACAAAAAATAACGTTATTGTTAACAGTTCTTGTAATTTTGATCAAAATTAAGTGCGAGAATAACTAGAATAACCAAAGATGCCAGTAATTTTCTGCATCTTTCAGTCAAAACCACATCCTCACAGCATTATCTATGCCAAAGATATCATTCTTCTTCAAATTTGGGGGGACGTATTTTTTAATTACTTTCGGCATCAACAGAGTGAAAGATTTCATCACAGCACTGTGGTTGAAGATGGCTTGTTTTTCTTTATCATATTAACCCACCACAGATATATTTATGGCATAGAATCATAGCACTTTTGTTCACGATAATACGTTTTGATTCACAAAATGGATATTAGGAAAAAATTTATTCCCCCAAAAATATAAACTTCCTCCTTTGACTATATCAATTCTATTTGTTTTCATGAAGGCTGTATCGATTAAAACATCCATTGAAACATCGTTATAATTTGACATTAAAACAAGCTACTTAAGCAACTAAGTTACAGTCTTCATCAGTATTAAGTACAGTATAAGGCCTTGTTCACACTTAAGAACGCACCCGTACTTCAAGTCTGCAAGGGCAATTAATTCCCTTAGTGTGAATGCTCGCGTACTCATTCTTCAAGTCGGCGTGCATTCTTAAGAATTATCCTCTTTTCGGTTTTCTTCAATCCCTCTTGCGTTCTTAATATATGTAATGTGAACGGTCGCAGACTTATGGTGACCCAAGATTTCTGGTTAAGTTATAATATCCGCTCTATCCAGTTGTTATTTGGCGGGTATTTTTGAACGTGCAGTAGGCATATGGCACAGTGTACAGATCAGTGAGGCAAACCTACGTTGTGTTTGCTTGTTCAAGTATCAGTCCATTGCCTTTCTTAAAAGAAACACTACCTAACGACGCTAAATGTGAACCCATTTCAATTTTCATTGCACCGTTAAGTCACCGTTAAGGTTGTGAGACAAAAACAAACTGTATGACAGTCCACTTAAATCTAATAAACTATAATTCATTGTATGCCAAACTCACAGGTTTTGAAGAGGCCAAAATCGGTAATTTTATGTTTATTTTGAAATGGATGATTTTGGAATCAGTTGCTACAGCAGTTACTAAAAGGCTAGAACCATTACCAATGGCCAAGCCTATGATGAATTTACATTAGCCTACGCATAGACCTTACTAGGTCTTTAGACCTAACATTAAATGCCTTCGATGTTGGAATAGCCTCAAATACGACATCAGCAGTAAAACAGTGACTAGCAAGATGGTTAGCTCAACCATTTGAAGGGTTTGTAAGAAATTTGAATCTGGGTTAACGTGTTATGGTATATAGTGGTATGGATTGGTTTGAAATTTGAATACAGTATACTGTTCATGTGCAATGATTGAACGTTCCTGCGCAGTGGTGTACGGAGTAGTACTTACCAAATTAGTACACATGTGGCAACTGCAAACCACAGGGAAATGTAAACAGCTGATATGACCTTTTCACGCCTGTGCAGTATATTAATCTCGCAAGCGGACTTAATACGAAGCTCACTCGTTCTTTTATGTGAACATGTCATGTTCTTAATTGATAATCCTCCTCGCGGACTTAATATCAATAATCACCCTTGCATTCTTAACTGTGAACAAGGCCTACGTAAAAGGCCTTGCATCTAAGTGTGTGACTTAATCATCAGGGCTATTTGCCTGGCAGTCTGTTGAATAACAATGTATTCCCCACAATTAGTCCGGTAGGTAATAAACCAGTTGATCAGTGTGCAGAGCTTAGTGTAGAAGGTGTAGAGTTCCACACTTGCTGATGAAGTGCCAAGCAATTAGGGATCAAATGGCAATGTTATTCACATTAAATTCATTGAAACCAGAGAGTGAATAACAAGTAGTTCTACCACAATGCAAATATCCAAAACACCACTTGGCAATTGTGGAAGGAATAAGATCAACCACATCAATTCATTAAACAATCCGGTGATCAGAATCGACTCTCATCAGGTTTGGTGCCATTTCAGTAACCTCATCTCTCAAAAAGCTCTTTTTTAATTTCATTTGCAGTATAGATAACAGAATAAAAATTCTATCTGTACTGCTTTCATATAACTAGAGCAGCTTTCAATATGCTATAACATCTTTGTCTAGTTGTCGGGGGAATATGGGTGATGCTATTCGCTCAAAAGCTGTGGAAATAATGATAGCAGTGCACCTTATTGATTCACTGCTATGTGAATAACATGATACATTTCTTTTTGCCCAGTAGCGCAGGCAATAGTGTAGGTTTTAGTCCAGAGGAATAAGATGATGCATTTATGCATTCATATGCAGGGTGATCCAAAACAGTTTTCTAAATTCCGATGGCTGCTAGGCGAAAGGCAGGACCATACTTATTACACAGTATGCACATTTTGGGAACACACAAAATTGTTAACCAGGATACATAATGAAGGAATATAGCACTTCCCATTATGATGTTTACAGACTGACGACCTCCTCCTCATATTTGCAGCGGTAACAAACCAACCGTGAAAAACGGTGATACTGATACTCAAAGTGGCATGGTGGGTCATATTATGAGACACTTAAATATTAGTCTGGCAAAGTTCACTCATTGCTGAATAAATTACTCTATTTGCAATATACTACCAACACGCACATTTACATTTTTAATACTATGGCAAAAGTTTGACAAAACTATAGGATATTTCCATGGCAGCTTCACAAAAATTTGTGCCATCCTGTTACCTATGATGATGCAATCTACTCAAAAAGAGCAGAATACATCCAGAATTCAAACTACTAATCCTTTGTTTTAATATAAACACAACAAGTACAATAAGAAAGTTGTAAAAAGAATAAGTTGGGGTTATTTCTTTCATTCTTTACATTGATCACAAACAAATAACAGTCCAACAGATGTATTTCAACTCTGCAAAGTGATCTGACCTAGCCTAGTCTGATTTGGACATCTAGGCCTAGGCTATCTTTGCAACTTGACAGCATCGTTTGGCTTCACTTGAAAAACACATTGGAGAACTTGGTAGTACACTTCAAATTTAGTTCACTTTGCCATGATCAAAACATGAAATTTCCGAAAGTCTCTCCCTCCACAACACTAAATGTAACTGCTGTTACGATGATCTCATTGTCGCACAACTACTACCTGCGTACATGCATAGGCTTGATGTTTGTCTGAAGGTCAAATTTCACGATAGTTTAAGCTTAATTACTCACTTCTTTGTTAACATTTTACAAAACATAATACATGTCAGCTTCTGTAATAGCAGAAAAGGTTCCCAAAGTTTTTTCGACGTCTAAGTAAAATGGTTTTTGATGAATAACGCCAGTGACATACATTAGCCTCGTCGTGAACGTAACTTATGGTGATGACGAACTTTGGACACACAATCGTGATTTACCCCAAGATTGAAGTCATGTGACAATATTTTAGCTACAGTTGTTTTTCACGTCAGATTGAACGAAAACCCTCTGGTGGCCAATTGCTCGTTCCGTAAAATAAACTACCTATGTGTTTTTGGCACAATTCCTGTGGAGCTTACAATCAACTTCGGATCCTTAAAACAGGAAAGCCACGAAAGCTTAGTAATTTCCTATCTCGTTTCGTACGCAAATATTTACTGCAAAGCTATAGACGAAAGTTTCAAGTTTTAACCAAGTTTTCTTACACTAATATAAAAGAGTCGCTATCAACCAAACTTTACTTTTGTCATAATCATGCGCAAAAGGTTCCGGGACTTTGACGTTAAATGACCTTTGACCTCTATCAAAAACAATGAGGTTCTAGTCCTCACAAAGATGGATCCACATATCCTAGTAACATGGACATTTTAAAGACCAAATGAGTGTTTCTGTGGAGTGGCGGATAGGAAAAACACAGTGAACTACATTTGCTGTTGTAAAAAAAAAAGTAGGCAATCCAGCTTGTAGTTTTATGTTCTGTAATTTCTCTACATAGATTTCTGGAAGCCTGCTGTTTCCTGAATCAACTAACTCTCACACACATATTATATATACAAAATAATGTTTTAGCACAGATTGAATTTAAAAGATGAAAGAACGTTCCACTTTGAAGTGTTTTATTAATAATCCTTTATTGCATTCTACAATGCCAGCTTTTTGCTTCAACCAATCACCCATCATTACTGTGTAAAGTGAGCTGCTGTTAATATGATTACAGTTTTCTTGAGCAAACTATGTTTTAGTACAAATGCACAAATGGCTTAGGTACATTAATGGGTTACTTCAGGCACAAAATTTATTTTGATATGCTGTAGAAAATGTTCATATCAGTACAGGTGGTTTTTCGTCCCAAGTTTAATCCTTGAGAAATGACCCATGAAGAGACTATTAAAGTTCTGCCTATAGTCATCTTTAAATACAATACATAAACAAGGAGTACTATCCACTCCAGAAGCTAGTCAGTGTGCCTGTTATGCCTGTGGATTTCATTGGACTATATGTAAGCCATCATTCTGTAAAAATTGTCGTATATTGCTAAATTAATGGATGACTTTATGCAAAATTTTATTCTTGATATTTCATTGACCAAGAAAAAAAGAGAAAATATCATAAATATGACATCAACTATTTGTCTGTCATTTTCATTTATACAGACACAATATCTGCACGTCCAATATCAAACAGACACTTAAAAGCATTAATCACCACATATTTTCAACCAATCAACCAATAAATGCGTGCTGAAGTTAGATTAAGAGCAGTCATTGTTTGATTTTGAAGCAAATTTGAGGAAAATACTGCTTTCCCATATGAAAAAATCAAAACAAATCAACACCAGCGTTATTCATTTCTACAGAAATAATGATGTAATTAATGATTTTCTCCTTCATACCATAAATGTTTGGTAGAAGCTAGGAGTAAGAGTCTAACTTAATGTTCTTGACAACCAAATTTACTGTGGTAAAGCAATCTCACAAACCCTGTAACAATTTGCCTGTTGGGTTTCCATAGTGATACAATGATTCTCTCAACACATTCCAGTACAGCATGAAGAAATGTATGTGTCAGAAGTAAACTTTTCCTCTGAACATAGAGTTTTCACAATGTTGCTAAATTTAAGAGATTGTAATCCAACTGAGACATCTTGCCTATCGCCATGGCAATCTTCATTTGGCTCTCTTCAGTCTTCACACAAATACACCAGCTGTAACAAAAGTCCTCTCAATTCCAACACGTCGTCTATCATCCTGATGTGTATTCTTCTTCTTCTTCTTTATAAAGGCAGTCCAGGAATTCCATCTGCTGATCTATGACACAAGTCAAGACTAACACTTTTCACTATGACTTTCTTTCTTCAAGCCTTTTGGAACATTCCATTAACAAGTCATGCACCTCTTGGGCACAACTAATCTGAGTCTTAACAGTACTGATAAGTTGACTATACAATTGAGTGTCCAAACTGTTTGGTTTGGCTGTCTGTGGGTGGGGTGTGTGTCTGCTGCTTTCTGCGGAATGTATTGCACATTCAAGGCTCAATTTCTGCAAAGAAAAATACCAGTGGACGATTATATCACATTACTAATTGAGTTATAGTAAAAATGGTGTCTGGGCTGTACATCATGAAGAAGGTGTATTTCTGTTGCAGTTGAAATGATGAGTTAAAGCAAGGGAGGAAATATTACCACTGATGCAGAAAAAGGAGAAACAGATTATTTTAGAAAGGAGAAAGCGATGAGATCATTTTCCAACATGTCAGAAATGTAACATATTTGGGTATATATAAACAAGTGTAACTGTGACACAACTTGAAAAATGTAATGAGAGAAAAGTAATAACTAGGACAGTTGACATCATCTTTCCAGTGACCTGAACACATATGGCATATGAGAAAGGTAGTGTAAATCAATTTGGAATGTAGCAAAATAATATCTTTTTATTCTCTTGAAATCAGAGATACAGTTACAGAAAAGTCAAATCCCCATAATATAATACTTACAATGAATTTATTATGGTATAATGGATAAATAAACACATTTACATATCCTTACTTCTTACAGAGGTAAATAGCCTAAATTAGCACTCTTGATGACTTAACAGACTGAGGGTAAATGGATGTAAATAAAGATAATGGGCTCACAAGAAAAATTTCGATTTGATCGCAGACAGCGTAGAAGTCCTCTAAACATTTGTCAAATTGGGCTTGGCCTGGATCTTCTTTGGCTTTGCTGTAGGAAAGAGAAAATTTACCATTAACATTTTCAATGTTGAGAGCCTTCATTTTTGCAAAATGTCTGTTTCTTTCAATAAGAAAAATAAGAACTCTGCTTCAACAAATATGGGTACAGATATGATACACAAGAAATACACATGTGTGCAGTAAACAACAGATGTCTTCCTCACCATGAGACTGCAAAGTGCTAGTGCAAAGTATAGAAGACCTAAAAGTTGTTTTGTTTCATTCAATCCTGCAAATAATTTTTTGGGTTCTTTTTGTGATAGAGGAGCTTCATATGTATACACATATTTACTTACTGTATACTTGCATGTCTATTATACTGGCCAGTGGCCAATGAATAACTGAACAAAGTCATGTTTCACATCTATGTATCTACTGTTTTCCCCTTTACTTTGTGCATGATACTCTATTTTGTTGCAGTATGCACATATGGTGACATAATATTAAGCATGTCTCAGCCACACAAAATGAAAATCATCATCTAAAATATAACACATTATGCTCTTTTT
>KN892176.1:14653-26441 GCA_000934455.1 Apostichopus parvimensis
AAGAAGTGTTCTTCCTCAAAAAGTGTAGAGAAATACAGAAAAAAGGTCCATCAATTATCCAATTTTTTAAATGACAGGCATGGAAAGGAGAGAATGACAGGGTCCAGGAAAAATTACTGACGTTGATCGGAAAGATTGGCAAAGATACGAAGGACTTGAAAACTACAAATAAGGTAAAAAACTCCTTTTTTTTATTCTTTTTTTTATGAATATTGCTCTTGCTGTCTGTTTCTTCAGATGAATATGGTATGAACAATTTGTGTTGCCTGTTTTTGAAGTTGAAGTCGTTTTGTTCATAACGAAGTTGAATAAGTAACTTTTAAGTATCAGCCAATCACCAATGGTCATTGTTTCAGTTGTTCTTGGATCACTAAATGTGTTAACTAAATGTCTGGTTTCAAGAAATATAAAGTTACATTTATCATCCTCATTTACATAATGAGATTACACTGAATAAGATAAAGTCAATAGTATAGTTTTGTTGTCATTCGTCAGGTTTTCAACATAATCAAAATAAAATACATGTATGTTTTCAGTAAGACAATTCCAGAAAATCTGTTAAGGTGAAACAACTCATTTTATTTGCTTCTTCTTTTTAAATTAATAAGTCTGTGGATTTCCTTCCTTAATTATCATTTTTTTTTTGTGGTTTTAGGTGTTGGAACTTCTTTGGGACCTGGCACATCTACCCGGTATGTCCATAAACCATCTAGAGCATGCGCTGGACGAACATCTCAAGATTCTGAGTGATTCCATATCAGTCAGCCAACAGATGAAAAACAAATATGTCACCAAATGTGTGGAAGATATCAAAAAGGTACCGACCAAGTTTATCTCGAGCCCGTATCGCTGAAAATAATTTAGTACAAAATCATCGTCATGCGATTTGTGTAAAATGTGTATATATTTATGCTAATGGTTTAGTCAGTTTGCTAACTTAGGGGTATCTTTAAACTGGGGATTCTGTGTAATTCCGACATCAGTTAACAAGAAGATGGAGACTTAGCATGAAAATATCAAAATTTTAGGGAAGAAGCTGATCTCATCTCCATGAAGCTTAAAGACAACTTGTTAAATTTGTGTATGATATTGCTTTGCGTCATTATCAAATGCGTATCTATTAATAACACAATTTTGTTATTATTCAAGAAAAAATATTGTGCTTTTGTTCAAAATAGAACCAATACATGCACAAGATCTTGATACTTATTTCATAAATTTAAATTTGCTGTTGAATATTGAAAGTGTAACTATTTCAGACAGAAACACTAGGAAAACATCACATTTTCCGTTATTTAGGAACCACAGCTTTTTCTTCGTGTCACAACCATTTTTCCCGTAGTTTCTGTTCTGGTTTTGTTTGATGTTGTATGTATGCTATAAAAAGTTGTGTTTTTTCCTTTGATTAAATATATAAGATAAAAATTTCACGTTTTGAAATTTGAAATTGCTTCGTTACAAACACTACACTACCCTGGATGATCTGAAAACAAAAATGAAGTTATATGTTATGAATGCTTCTTTGAATTTTGATGCAACCTTTTTTTGTTCTTTGGTTTTTCTCATAATTTTCTCCATTTATCTTTATCTAGACTAACATGGTAGTTCCTGCTATCAGACACCTCCATCAGATAACAAGGACGCTCAGCAAGCAGAGCTACAGCAAACATGATCGGGTAAGATTTATCTTTCTTGTCCCTATCTCCAGTTTATCGACTAACTCTGTTCATAACAGGGTCTCATAACATTAGGCTTCTTACTTGCTATCGTAAAGATGCAAGCATGACAGACAACAAGTTGCTTTGAATTACTTATGGGGCTTGTCAATTGTAAAATAAAGACAAGAATGTATCATATTTTCATGATTTGTTTTGACTATATTCATCAAATAAAAAGTTGCAGAGACAACAATTATCTGTATTATGTTGACAAACTCACATTATTTATCAAGAACATAACAGTGGGAGCTTGTATGTAACAAAAGAAACACATAAAGGGGATGTTATAATAAAAATTATCATCCGAAGTATTCGCTTACCCGTACGTACCCCAGTCCCAACCGGTTCGGATAAACAAGGCTTTATCGCATAAAACATGTCAATACCGTTATTGCCACAAAGTTGACTAATTAGCCGGTAATTGGGTGTGGATGTCAATAGTGTCAGATACCGTTATGTAAATGGCAATTATTTCTTTTTAGTACCAATCTCATGACATAATTTGCCCACTAGAGCAACTTGTAAAGTTATTAGCAGAATGCTCTTGTCAGCTGTAGTGTCTCACTAGCATTTTCTGAAATACTGAATTGAAAAAGTTTCTATAATCATTTCAACATATTGTATGACTTGCATGGTATTCTTCATTAAGGGGATTACCCAGGAGTTACATAAACCCATGACATCATACAAACTGTTTGCATTGCTTTGTTCATTAGGGAATTACCCAGGAGTTAAATAAAACCCACGACATCATCAAACTGATAACACAGAGCCTCCTCAAGTGTCACAAGATGGCAGTCAATACAGCCGGAGGGTGCACTGTTGCAAATAACCCCAAAGTCGACGGAAAGTACACACATACAGAGGTGAGTTTGTCCGTTATCTGAGAATTTCACCAGAAATTCCAGACTTCAACGTTTCTTAAAGATTGTTTGTCTCACTAAAATTAGATCTACTTGTCTTTGTGTATTTAAAACAAAAAGTTAACAGAAATTTTAAAGCGGTGAGAAATTTTGGGCTAGAATGGGAGACAAACAAGAGATCAAAGCAATATGAGTCTCGTGTTATACAATGGAATACAATGGAAATAACTTGAGTATTGTTTTCCTCTTTTCTTGTCTTGAATTATTAAAGTTAGCAAGTTTAGATCTCGACCTACCAACGTAACATTGAGTAAAAAATGTAAGCATTCCAAAAGTTGCAAACATTTAAGATCAAGTCAATATCAGGCCAATTCAGTAAAAAACAGCTTTGTAGGTAATATGAAACAAAATGGCTGACAACTTGAATGAATAATTGCTATTAGATTATTATCGTATCATGCTCTGTCAATGTTTAAGAACAGGACCATGTATAAACATATTCATTATTTATATTTTTGCTTCTTTCTTGAAGTTGAATGTACTTCTTTGATATCTCTTCGCAGCATGTGGACACCCACCTTCAGTTTCTAGCATTCATCTTAGAACAGGGTCACTTGTACTTACCATGGCACCAAGCCAAGGAGATCTGGGACTGTTTGATTGGGAACCCAGAGGCCTGCAATTCAGACAAAGAAGTAAGAAATACTTGAATATTTTAAAAACTTTGTTAATGATATGGACATAAGACAAAAGAAGAGTTCTATCTACAGCTATTTTATGGTCGGATTGGTACAAAGTCCCCACCCAATGTAGCAGCTTTAAGTAGTCTAGATTCTTGCATTGCATTTTATTTTATTTTATCTAATTTATTATCATCATTATTATTATTATGATATCATTGTTATTATTATTAATTTATTTTGTTTTTATTTTACCTTTTTTTTTGGCGGTTTGCTATTTTGACTTTAATACCATTACCAAAATGAATCCTGTAACAGTTTTACATCCCAGTTTTTAACCTGTTTCGCTGTATTTATTTCTACTGAATACGTTCTTCTCTACAAATAGACTTGTTATCAGTGGTTCACCAGAGGATTAAATGACCTTGAAGGAGACACCCAGCAACAGCTCTTTAGGGAGAAGATCTTAAAGACCAACCCAGCAAATCTTTCTGTGATTGGCTTTGATTGCATCAAGGCATTCTTTGAATCAATCAACATCAAAAATCTCAAGTTAAAGAAGTCAGGAACCTTGTTGGTAAGCAAAGAAATATAAACAGATTGTCTGCTTTTGTCTTTTACAAAATTGATAGTTTTCATCATTTCCATTTAAAGGAATGACAAGATGAACATAGATAATGGTTAGTTTTAAAACTGTCGATAGAACTATGTGAAAGTTATTTTCTAGAAGAAGCTAGGCTTAAAAGCAGATTAGATTACATGTAAGGGAAAGGACAATTACTGTTCCAATTATTTTGTTGTGATATTTGTATGTGAAAGGTTTCCACAAGGAATTTTCTCTAACATTGTTCAGAGCAGCACCGGTTTACAGACAGTTCTGCGGATCAAATGAAAAATACATATTCAATATAAGCATTCATTTTTTCGTCCTCTTTTGGCAGTTCCCAGTTTACCTGAAAGTTCCACATTTTAGAGTTTAATTCTATTGAAAGAAGTTTGTTTCATTTCAAATACTAAATTGCAAGACCGTGGATTGTGGCAACAAAGTCAAAACTATGTTTGACCAAATTATGGTCAGTCTAGTATATATTGGGCCATACATAAGAACTTTTGATGGATGTGTAAGGCTTGACCAGCGAATAGTACCAATACAGGAAGGGTGCCCTGTGGTATCATATTCCTAACCAAATGATGCCAATGACTTTAATTAGCAAATTTTTAGTCTATTAGTTGACATAATTGGCCTTACAATAAACCATAAACCATGTATGTGTATGTGTGGGTGTGTGTGTGTGTGTGTATGTACATATATGCTAGTGTGTATGCGTGAGTTTTGTATTCACTGAAGGTATGTTTTCATAGATGTTTATATGTATATATCGGTATAAGAAGAGAAGAAGAAATACTCAATTCAGAATCAATTTTCGCATTATGTAAATAATTCCTTTGTATCATTCAGATGACATACCTATGTTGTTATCGGAGCTCTAAATATAATCGTTGTACCATATACATGTATAATAATCGTGAATAAATGAGATGAAAAAAACAAAAACAAGAATTATAATAATAATAATAATAATAAAAAATAAATAAAACAAATTATAAAAAAAAAGGTTTGTTACATTTATCTCATTTTCTAGCTACAGAAAAATCTGATAAATGTATGTCTGCCTCACTGTCTTGCTATAATCATCCCTTCTTTTCAAAATCCATCAGATCGTGGAAAAGTTGGACTTGATGGGTCTCGAGTTTCTCTGGCAGATTGCGTTGGAGAGTCCGAGCGAAGAAATAGCGAATGCAGCTATCCATCACATTATGAAGATGTCTTACACATCGCTCTCTCCAAAACTGAAAAAGGTAAAAATTCAGAACAATGGAGAGAAAAATGTAAAATGATAACCAAGGACGATGTGTGGACAGATTTCAGGGCAAATTTTTTTTGTTCCCCCACCCCCAGAATCACAAGGCCTTACTTTTTGGCTGTCTGAACAGAAAATTTGGTTATCCCAGAAAATGTAGCAAAACAACATACAATTGACCAATATGTAGACTGAGGGGAGATGTGTAGGTTTGGTGAATAGAACATCTGGTTTAGGCCTGTAAAACTCCCCTTCGGGTGAATGGTAGGTCCTACCACTATTTTAATTTTTTTATTTCAGTATCTCCGAAGTGATGGAGGGTGACACCAATTTATCATTTTTTCTGGGGGTTCTTTACTTTCAATGCAATCTGAATTTGATGCAAACAATTAGCCGTCTTTCGGATGACCTCCAAAGCTGATTTTAGTCGTCAGAACAGAAGTTTGGTCATCTCGGACGAGCGGATGACTGAAACTTTTATCTTGGATTTGTTACATGAACAGTAAATAGTCATTTTAGTCGTCGATCAATTTCTGTGAAAAGCTAGCACAGCCAGAACTTCCCAGGTGTAGTACTCTGAAAACTGTGATAAATATTAGCATGCTAATATTTCTCGGCCAATACTGGTGACCTCTAATATTGATAAAAGGTCATTGCTTTATACAGAGTTCAGACAACATATTCGTATCATAACTCGTAGGTCGCAGAGATGCGAGTCATTTCACTGATTTGTTTATCTCCTTGCAGGATCAAGTAGCGTTGCACAAAGCATTCATCGCTGAATGTTCGAAGAGGCTCGAGTTGGCCTCCATCACTATGGGAGGGACAGCTCTAGCTATCGCCATTTCACAAGCCACAAGAGTTTCCACAGCTGCCACGATACCAGAAGTGTCATCTGTACCATGTCCTTCCAGGTAAAGAGATAAGATTTCACCGTTTCTTTCACCATTTTTTCCAACTTGGCAATGTCCAGTGGTACTTGCAGAAGAAAATACCAAATCCATAATTTTATCTATAATCACCTATGTTGCCTCCAACCTATCCCCCCTCCCACCAAACCCAGAAAATAAGACGTAATAATATTTTGTTCTTTCCCCCAAGATGTCTCCCAAAATCTGAAACAGAGCAAATTGGGTGGTTCAATGGATACATTTTATTGTTTGTTAAAGCTCTAATATTTTTAACCAGAATTAATGATTCATTCATTAATGGAAAATTGTGGCAAACATGAGCCAATATCGATGCACCAAGAAATATATTTTTACTTTTACCTTTGAAAAGTAAAATCCCTCTATTAAAGCAGGTATGAAGGAGAAAAAATGTAAGCTTACATTGCCCATTACCCCCTGGTAGCAAACTGGACGATACAGAGGAGTTTAGATCCTCAAAAATATGGAACATTTGATCCCGAAATATCCAAACTTTATCAATCTTATTATTCTTGTTTAATGACCCTTTGTCCTGTTATTATTGAGGTCATATTTTTAAATATTTCGACTGATGAAGCTTGTCTCTGTTGTTCTTTTCAGATCTGCCAAGTACTTAGTGATTGAGAGATTACTAGTATTAGCAAGGATGTACATCACCACTGTAGAAGATCAATACCATGATGTCAGGACCATATTACCCCACGGAGCCTCCTTCCAAGGACCCCCTATTACCTTCCAAGTTTGTTGCGAGTCACCTAGGATGGAATTTCCCTGTGTGGTGAGTAGTTTTAGTACTTTTGGAATTACATATTATTTTTTTCATTAATTTCTTTTTTCTTTTTTTCCTTTTCTTTTTTTTCCTTTTCTTTTTTCCTCTGTTTATTTCAACTAAACATTAGTATACAAATAACGTGTCCATTCAAAAATAGCAAAAATTAAATAACAATTAAGCTGAGCATTACCATGCAGTATAAAAACGACCAACGTGGCAGATAGAAAACAAATAAATATAATAAGAAGAAGTACTACAACTTATAGAAACACTACAAGAATCCCAGACTTACTACAAAAATATTACAACGAATAGTAGCAAAATATAAGAATTGCGGAAATTGTGAAATATTAAATATTTGATATATTTAAGAACATAAATAAGAACAGTTTTTTAATGTCTGCCCTTTCTCGTTTTGGTTTTCCCTTCTGACGTGACCTCACCGACAGTTTGGGAAGACATCTGGATTTCAAGACATTTAATTGCCATTTTAACCCAGACTTGAAGTTATCTGTGATATATTTTTGTTTCTGCTTATACCTTTCCAAATCAGTTTTGTTTTTCATCATCTTCGCACACAGTCATTTGTTCATCTGTTTATTATTTTTTCACAGAGTCACACGAACGAGAGCCTCTACAATCTGAGGCGTAAAGTCGCCGAGAAGATGGGAACGACTTGTGAAAATATCCACATGTCAGCAGCTGACAGAATTGTGAGTGATACCAATCCTTCTAGGAAACCTTTCATTAATAAAAACCTGCATATTACCACAGGATGCGACACTACTTAAAACAAGTTGACATTAGCGCCGATAAGAATTATGCCGCAACTTGAAAATTATGGAATGATGATATTTCTTAGGCAAACAGATCAAGGTTGGCAAGTTTGCCAGAATTTCATCAATTACTGATAAGCTGGGAAGTAACAGAAACAAGCTCTGACCCCATATTAATCTCCCCCCATAGAGATGTGAAGGTATTACCCACCCACCCCCCCACCCCATCCGTTTCCCTCATTTCTTTTCACACTACATTGCCTCATTTTTCAGTCTTCCGTAAAAATTCCAATTTGAATCCCCCCTTTCGATTTCTAACCATATTTTCGTACAGAGATATATATGAATGTGACGTTTTCATTTTGTACCAGCTCTTACTCACTAAAAACAACAAGTTGATCAGAGAACTGGAATTGGAGGAAGGCCAAATCATCAATGTGAAGACGTTAGGCAGTGGATCTAGATCTGAAGATGTAAGTCATGCCACATTCACAACTAAATTTGCTAGTTATATTGTTTACAAATATTAAGCTCATTTGATTTGTATACATTTATATCAATAGATATAGTTTAATCATTTGCCCAAAATTTATGCTTTCCTCCGAGTACCCTGAGTATCCGAGATTCTTGAGGTTTGACGTGCTTAACGTTCTTTCTTTCTCTTACAGGGTGGAGGAAGTTGTAGTAAACTAAGTCCAGTCACAGAATTGGAGAGGATGTTACCAGGGGTAGTCATGGCAACTGGAGGCCAAGTTTTTGAACTCCTCTATCAAGTGGCGGAGTGGGATGAGCCAAAGTAAGTCGTTGTTAGCCTCACTTTATTTCCGTTTACATATAAGAATGCTCTTAAAGTAGATAATCACAAGATAACTTCTGTATTTCCGTTGCTATGTTGGTGTCTGTGCATCATTTAATTTGTTTAATCCAAGAATCAGGATCTTATTTAACTTTGGGAAAAGTCCTGCTAAGAAAAGATGATTTTTCATTTTTTTTTGGCTTCAGTTTAATTTCAGTGTAAGAAAAGATGATGATGGTAGTGTCAACAGAGAACATATCCTGTATTTCAATTGTGAACATTTTGCAATGTTTTTAACATTAGAGGCAACACAATACAGTATTTTGCCCCCAGTAATTCTACCCTCATATTTGTTGGCAAGAAAAGTTTTTGGGGAGTCAAACAAGAGACACCAATATCAGTTATTTCATTTGAAGTCATGTGATAGGAAATGTGTTTATTGTGAAATACAATGGGATTCATGTTTGTTATAGTATTCTCCAAAATCCTTGATAAAAACAAGAGAGTGGACCTTACAAATGAACTTGAACATGGTTTATAACAACAACCAAATAACACTCTCTGAAACCTGCTTACTATAAAGCCTTTTAAGAAGTTTTCACATCAAGTCATGATGTAGAATTTCAAGAATTTCCTAACCCAATTTGATTGGTATCGGACAACGTTTAGGTTGACGTAAAGGCAGCACTTACCCCAACCCTTTACCTTTAACCAACAGAAGCTCGTTAACCGATAGGTATAACAGAGGGCATTTCGTTACAGTCTTCAATTTCGTTACACGTTGATAGATCATAAAAATATGGTAGCATCTCCTTGAGTCAACTTTTTAACCCTTTTCTTACCCTCTTGCCTCTAACACTCTGTCTTTTCAGGATAACAGAAAGAGTAAGAAGCCTCCTCATGTTGATACCAACTGATCCATCGATTCAAGAAACCCTGGATTCCATAAATCGGACAGAGAAGGATGACAAAATGGGGAAGACGATAATGCCGCAGGAAGACGCCGATCAGGAAGATAACAAAGCCACTCTGGAAGGTCTCTTTGTGACCAGCTCGTCGGGAATGTCGGCCTTTAGGCTACTCTATAACCTAGAGGTGTGAACAAGCTCTATTCAAATAAAGTCAAATTCAATTCTATTTGTTTATTTCACTCAATCGTAACGTAACAAAGAGATAAAACGATATAGTAGTGAGGGAGACAAAAAAAAGTCAGGTTTGACGAATAAATATAAATAAATAAATATAAATCTACATTAGATGCAGCTCCTGCAATTTATAGTTAATTGATTGAGGAGACTACTAAGAAAGGTGGAGAAAGATCCTTGTGGAAGAAGCACAAAATTTACAGCATCTTTGTCAAGTAATCAACTTCAGCCACTGAAATAATCCTTAAAATGGATCATTATACTTTTAGAGCACTTCAGAGGGGGACGATTTAAGAGAAAATTAAACCTGTTGTGGATGGCGTTTTTTATACGCAATTTAAATGAGCGTATTGAGACCGCCGGTGTAGTGCGCTATATAAATAAGTATTATTATCATTATTGTTATTAAATATAATATTGTGCTGTGTGCATCCTCTTTGTAGGTCCTAAGCAGCAGGCTGATGCCCTCCATACATGACGATGCAGTCACACAGTCCAGCGCTCAGAGCTTCAGGGAGATATTCCTGTCCGCCGGTGGCTTGAGTTTGGTGACAAGTGTGCTTCAGAAAGATACCATACCTCACGACGTTGACCTTGAAACCAGGAGAGGCTGTTATTCCATCGCCCTGCAGTTAGCAAGGTATGAGGAAAGTCTAGTATAAATGAATGCGATATGCTCAATTTTGCAGGGGTGGACTGGGTCTTAAATTACCTGCCGACTAAGTCAACAAATGGGTGGCACTGGGACCTTGAAACATGCTGTGTATTTATGACCTTGGAGAAAAGGGAAAAGTAGCACCTTTCATGACCGAGAGCAAATCATCTCCTTTGCACTGTAACTTGACAGCATGAGGTCCTCTGGCGCCTCATACCTGGCATTACACCGGTTGTGAGCCAGTCATCTGGGATTTTCATTGCACCCTTGACTGAAGTGTAAGGAAAAGGTACTTTGTGGACATAGTATGGTGATGGGTAGCAAGGGGGGGGGGTGTGGGGGGAGAACACAAAGTGAGAAAAAACACAAAAACTAGCAAGGCCTGTAGTTTTATTTTCACCGACTGGTGTGACTAGTTTGCCACACTACCTACACAACTGCATGAAGTTATACTTATTTGTGCCTTGTGCAAAGAAACAAGAAAATTAGGTGCATATAACATTCAAGAGTAGAGAAAAGTGATAACAATCAATAATAAGGGTCCTAAGTTAAGTAACACACCCTCTGTTGCTCCCCTCTCCCCCCTGCCACCCCTTTTCCCTCTCCTTTGGTGATTGTGAATTTTCATCAAGAGAATTTGTTGGGATTTTCTGATTCTTATGTTTATTTCATTTTCACAGATTCTTACTCTGTGGTCAGACTACAACAGCCCTGATGGAGAGTGACCTGTCCGGTAACGACTCTGTCTTCGATGGATCCTTGGACAGCTCTCTCAACCTCTCATCCAGCTATAGTTCCTCCCCGAGAAAGATCAGCATCGTGGAGAGGATGTCGAGTGTGGAAGCCAGTGGAGACACGGCTAGTAAGGAAGGCACCACGAGGGCCAGATATGTCATCCAGGTAAGCATCGTATACGTCTGATTGATTAAACCAATAATAATAATATTCAGGATTTATAAAGCCCAGACATATCCACCGATAACCGTGCTCAAGAGGCATCACAATATTAACCTGGTCAACGATAACCTGTGAGACGTAGAGACAATACCTCGATATGGCATCAGCCAAACAGCACCCAACTGACAAATTATCTCACAGGTCCCCATTTATACACCTGGGTGAAGAGAGGCAATGGAGATTATAGTGCCTTGCTCAAGGACACAACATAATGATCTGGCCAGGACTCAAACTTGCAAGTCCACTGCTTTAACCACTTGACCACAATCCTCTCATAGAAAGCAATAGAAAAAAATGACCCAGTTGAAGTCATAGTGTTATGTTGCTTCGTTACAAATGAAAAAGAAAATACCTGCTAGAAATAAAGTGTAACTCTGTTGAATGTACTAGAGAGCATTGAAAGTAATTGATATTAAAGGCAACCCATGCAAGGATTGCAGAATAAATGTTAGTCCAGATCATTAAGTTGTGTCCTTGGGCGAGGGCGGTTAGTCTCTGTGGCCTCTCTTCACCAAGGTGTGTTATTGGTGATATGTTCAGTATTATCAGTTCCTTATTACATACCCATCAGGATAAGTTGAGATATATAATCATAATATTTAATTACATTTTCATAGCACTTAATACAGCGTTTC
>KN892180.1:5215-18433 GCA_000934455.1 Apostichopus parvimensis
GAGTATTGCCGATTACGCAATGATGTGGGCAAGTCCATTATGCGAGAGGGTGATGATCACTACAGTAGCTCCCCCCTAGATAGCTGAAGGATGAGGCAATCGATAACAAATAAGTGATAGTTAGTAATGATAATTAAACGTCGAACCTGATGACCTGTAAAAATTTCTTTGGCCAATGTACATGACGTCCTGAACGTGTTTTGTATACTTGACGCTCGGGCGGTGATGGCTTGCTTATGATTTGCTTGGACTTCGTAGCTGTCGCGTCCGACTTGGGCCTAATAGAACCTTTTTCGCTACTAAGCTTGTCGAAGTCCTCGCTAAGATAAGCTACTTTTAATCGCTCTAAACTAACTGAATCTTCCTCACCGTTAATGTCTAATATAAAATATTTTGGCGTCCTCCTGATGACTTTAAATGGTCCTTTGTATGGAGCTTGCAACGGTTTCCTTACTGCATCTGTTCGAACCCAAACATGTGTACATGTGTTAAGGTCCTTATGTACATGACTACTTTTATTGTTAACAGAAGGTCTGGTCAGAGCCGGTTGTAACTGTGCCATATGCTGCCTAAGACGTTCTGCGTAGTTCGAAGGGTCTGGAACATCTTTGCTTTTAAGTGGTTCTATGAACTCACACGGTAAACTGAGAGGAGTTCCAAAAACCATGTCAGCAGCACTACAGTTCAAATCTGCTTTGAGTGAAGAGCGTATACCTAATAGCACTAATGGTAAGGCTTCCGTCCATTGATCAGGGCGATGCTGCGCTTTTAATGCACTCTTCAGTTGTCGATGGAAACGCTCTACTAATCCGTTAGACTTAGGATGGTAAGCGGTTGTCCTGATGCGTTTACATCCTAATAATCTGGTTAGGTTTCTGAACAAGGCAGATTCAAATTGTGAACCCCTATCTGTTGTGATGACTGATGGGACACCAAATATGGAGACCCAACGTTCAATAAATGCCTTTGCTACAGTCTCTGCAGTAATGTTAGATATAGGTATGGCCTCTGGCCATCTAGTAAATCTGTCTATGATAGTTAATAAATAAGAAAAACCGTTGGAAGGTGGTATTGGACCAACAATGTCTATGTGGACGTGAGAGAAGCGAGGACCAGGTGTCGCGAATGTGCCTACTGGTAATCTAACATGGCGATGAATTTTCGCTTTCTGACATTGCATACATGTTCTGGTCCAATCTCTAATGTCTTTGTTAATGGCAGTCCAAATAAAACGCTGACTAGCCAATCGCTGCGTTGCTCTGATTCCGGGGTGCGAAAGTGAATGTAGCGAGTCGAATACTGTTTTCCTATACTCGGCTGGGATATACGGTCTCGCGACTCCGGTTGATGTATCGCAGGTAATTGTGTGTTGCGAATTGGCCATTGGAATTTCCTCAAATTTTAGCGATGCTGATTTGCGTAATTTGGCTAACTCGTCGTCGTCCTTTTGTAGCGATGCAATTACATCAAAATCTATGCTTTCTGGAGATGGCGATGTGATTGCGTCGATTGTACAACGAGATAAAGCATCAGCTACGACGTTGTCTTTCCCTTTAATATGACGAATGTCCGTTGTAAATTGGGAAATATAATCTAAATGTCTGATCTCTCTTGGTGAATACCGATCAGCATTGACTGAAAATGAACGGGTCAGTGGCTTGTGATCCGTTAAAACGAAGAAATGTCTACCTTCTAGCGTATGACGAAAATAACGAATAGATAAATAAATCGCGAGTAACTCTCGACCGAATGTGCTATACCTGGTTTCTACAGGTGCTAAACGTTTCGAATAAAATGCTATTGGTTGCCACTTACTGTTCACTAGTTGATGGAGTACACCTCCTATGGCTACATCTGATGCATCGACCATTAAACATAAAGGGTCGCTGGGTGATGGATGTACTAGTAACGTTGCCTCGGCTAATTTCTCTTTGACGAGCTGAAAGGCATGAATTTGGGTTAACGTTAGTTCAATAAGCTTATTTTTCACTTTTGTTGCGAGAATGTCTGTGAGCGGTTGTACTATATCTGCACAGTGAGGTATAAAACGTCTATAAAAGTTGATGAATCCCAGGAATTCTCTTAACTTGCGCAAAGAGTTGGGCTGTGGAAAGTCTACTATAGCTTTAATTTTGTCCGAGAGGGGTCTTATACCTTCACTGTCTACTTGATGGCCTAAGAACTGAAGGGAAACTGCACCAAATACACACTTGCCAGGGTTGATGACTACTCCATACTGATCAAGTCTTTCAAATAATTGCTTAAGATGTGACATGTGCTCTTCCGCTGATGTACTAGCGATGAGAAGATCATCGATATATGCGTATACAAATGGTAATCCACGCAAAACCTGATCTATAAAACGTTGAAATGTTTGGGCAGCATTACGAAGTCCAAATGGCATGCGTACGAACTCGAAGAGACCGAACGGAGTGGTAATTGCCGTTTTATGTACATCTGCTGGTTCTACGGGGATCTGGTGGTAAGCTCGAACGAGGTCTATTTTTGAGAAAATGGTTTTTCCTCCTAATGCTGCTGTGAAATCGAAAATATGGGGTATAGGATAGCGATCGGGTACTGTGGCACTGTTCAATGCCCTGTAGTCTCCACATGGGCGCCAATCGCCCGACTTCTTAGGTACCATATGTAGTGGAGATGACCAATTACTCTCCGATGGCCTAATGATACCCAACTGCAGCATGTGTTCAAACTCATCCTTTGCTATTTGTAATTTGTTCCCTGGTAATCTCCTCGGTCGAGCGCTACGGGGAGGTCCCTCTGTTATAATATGATGTGTAACATCATGCTTAATGGCACTAGCTTTATAATTGGGCTTAGTGATGCCTGGAAATTGTTTCAATAAGCTCTGGTAACCATCAGTTTGACTGCTTAATGAACATGTAGGGCTAGGTGAAATAATGGAAGCTCTCATACCTGTGGCGTGGAGAGATGTCTTACGGTCTATCAGTCTGCGATGCTTGACGTCTACGATGAAAGAGTAATGATCCAGGAAATCTGCACCGAGTATGGCTGTACGAACATCGGCGATGGTGAATATCCATGGAAATGGCCGTCGCAAACCTATGTCTAGGATAAGAGACTTCTCACCATAAGTAATAATAGGTAGTTTGTTAGCAGCTTCCAATACAATAGATGATGGGTTCTTCTTCTCTGAGCTGGATGGTGGGATAACACTATAATCTGCACCAGTATCAATTAGGAATTTAAGGCCTGTTTTACGGTCATGAACATAGAACAAACGACTGTCTTTACGGCCAGACGATGACGTCGCCACTAATCGCTGGCTTTGCTGTTTGACGACTTCTTGGGTGTCCTGTCCTTGTCATATGAGCATGGAGGTACACACTTGTGAGCCTTAACTCCATACTTATAGTGATAGAAGCAAGGTCCCTCTGGGTCGTGGTCGTTAAACTTGGAGCGTTGATTACTTGGAGATCGACGCCGGTTTCTATTGGGACTCTGATTGGGACTACGTCCACGATCACCACCAGAACTACGTCCTCGTTCACTGTGATTACCTTGGTTACGCACTTGGTATGTCAACGACTCGACTCGATTGCTTAATTCGGCGATCATGTTGCGTAGCTCTGCTAGTTCGCTGTTCGCTGATGCTGCTTGGTGCGTTGAGCTAGCGGAGTGGTGTGGACTCTGTGGCGTATAATGTGCTGTTGACGGTGGTGCGTAATGCGCCGAAGGTGGTGGAGATGGCGAGGTTATGGCGGCGATATGTGACGTGGCGGGGGTTAGCGTCACTTCTACTATTTTGTCAGCCAACTGCGCTAACTCCTCCAGCGTTACAGTCTCACTAGTTGAAGCAAGAATCAGCTGCACATTGGTAGGAAGGCGCTGAAGGAATAGCTGTTTAAAAAGACTATCCTCCAACGTCTTCCCAGCAAGTAACTGCTGCATCCTGCGTAACAGCTGTGTGGGTTTGCGATCCCCTAATTCTTCGGTGACGAGGAGCTTGGTAAAACGCTTCTGCTCTGAGATAGACGTGCGTTTGATCAGCTCCTGCTTTAAGGTGGTGTATTGGTCTGTTGTAGGCGGATCTATGAGTAAATCTCTAACCTCCAAGGCAATGTCTGGCTGCAGACTTGCTATGACATAAGCGAATTTTGTTGCCTCGGCTGTGATACCCCTAGTTGCAAACTGTGCTTCTAGCTGAACAAACCAAACTGTGGGGTCGCTCGCCCAAAATGGTGGCACCTTAATACTGACTGCACTAAGAAGGGTACTGGCACTATCCGCCTTAGTGTCTGGGTTAGACATGATGATAAAATATGGTATACAAAGTAATGTTCGCAGATAATGTTACGATAGGAATTGCTTACTGTGTTAGCGTTGACGACTACGAAGTATGTATTCCTTGAGGGCTCGGCGTTCCGCTGCGAATGCCCGATAAGTCTCAATGAACCAACGCTGCTTCAACGTAGATATTGCGTGAAGGCCGTCGTACAGTTGAGCCGGTCTGTTGCGAACGGTTGACCTCACTCGGTTTTGCTTGTTCTTACGCTTGCTGGTTCCACGAATGAAAGTATGCCAAGTTAATTTCCGAGGTGTTACACCGTGTTGGGTTGGTTTGTTGAGCTGAATGATTCTTTGATTTGAATCGTCCAAAATTGCATCCAGCTCTAGCTGAATAGTATGCAACTCACTCTCTCCTAGGATTTTAACGTGTTTAGATTCCTGGAATTTTGAAAAAATAATCGTCGGTATAGTCACAAATGTAACAACAGTCCTTGGATGTATACTAATAATCTGTTCCTTAAAATCTGTCAATAAGGCGATGAGGCCATCCGCATTCAGAGAGGATCTTGTGAGTACACGCTTATGCGATCTACTGTCTGATACGAAAGCTGTTAGATTATTGATGCCTGCAGCAATCTTTACAACAACCCAGTCATGGGTGCTGTAGGTCCTGAGCTTCGCTAAAGTTGGAGCGACTAAATCCTGGATTTTAGCACCTCTACGAATAATAAAGTCTATGCTGAAATTATGCTCAGTAGGCTTCCTATAACTGTCAAATGAATGAGCTCTCGAATCAGCTACGAACAAACAACGTACATGCCCCGGCATTGGCTTAATGTAACTCAGTGTGAAACTACACACTGTAGGCTATGCTGCTATATGCTACGGTTGTAAATGCTAGTGTTTATAAAATAACGTTGTACTAAGTCTGTACTATACTGCACAGTTAATAACTATGAACTGATGCCCGCACTATAGGCTATTCTAATGTCTTTAAGTTATACTAGAGTACAAAAAAAATGTCGCCTTTTCAAGGTAATTTATCAGTTCGAAATCACACGTAAATATCGAGGAAGTATCACGTCGGGATCACCAATGTAGGAAGTTAAGATTACTAATAAACTCACCCCCAAACTTATGTTACTTTACTCCCTCGATATTCCGCAATTCGCAGTGTCCACTTGAAGGTCGGATCCAAACAAAGATGGCCGCGCCTAGCGACGTCTTCACGTGTGTACAGTCAAACGTGGCTCACGTAATGGAGCCCCCATTCAAGCTGACACTTAATTTAGGCCTGTCCTTCGTAGTAACTCACTGCTCTTCCCAACTGATAAATATTTATTTATATAATAATTCGGTTACTTGTCCGAAACGTAATAATTGCTCGCTAATAGTAATAATTCGGTAAATACGCTATGGACTGGACTTGCTCGCTACCGCTCGCGTATGTAGTAGGCTAGTACTGTAATGGCTATGTAGCTCGCGGCGACGATGAATACAACTGCTCGTAGTCGCGGGCTTGTAATAGATAATTGCGAGATGTAGGCTCGAATACGAAGAGATGAATGATGATGCCTTGACTGTATGAAATCTCCACTAATTACGCTCCAGCTACTGCTGAATATAGCGTTGATATGTAGTCGTTAAAAGGCTGATAATTAGTACAACTCTTCGGTATCAAATCTTGTATGCAAGTGCCATGCGTTGGAAGATGCATAGCGAGAAGAGTATTGCCGATTACGCAATGATGTGGGCAAGTCCATTATGCGAGAGGGTGATGATCACTACACTTCCTTATCCTTTGCAAAATGTGGGTTCCAAGCCTTGATCATACCTGACACCCTAATTTCTCTTATAGCAGCTTCGAAACAATGTTTAGAGCAGAGTATAAGTTTACTTTCAGTCACTACTACAATATGCATCACCTTGCATATAAATTGTATACACACAGCGAACAAGTTTGCTGGTCTCAGTACAGTCATGGATTTGATTGCTAACGAAGCAACTAATGACTCAAGTAGATTTGTGAAATGTGTCCTTTGAAGGGCTCACTCTGATTGCTTTAAAAACCATTAGGTGAGCAATTATGAAGGCATGGGTAAATCCATCTGTCTGCACATGCGTCTAATGAATATTTTAATTATGAACAGAATTATAATTTTAAAAAAAATTGAATTTGAATTTTCATTCTCTCGATCTCTTTGAATAGGCAAAATGTGGCCAAAAAAACACACCATCATGATTGTGTGATTATATATAACACAATAGTACCAAAACTGATTGTAGAGTTAGAAATTAGTTAGATGCTAATTAGGCTTAATTGTTAGCGTTACGAGAATGAGCTTTGTGTCTTTGTTTGGTATCATCTCACTGAACATGTAACACCTTAGGCCTAGGCACAATTCAAAGTACCAAGTTGAACCAAAGTTGACAAACGCCTTTTTGTGGTCAGCGAGTATGAAATATGCCATTATGCTTGCAGCCAACTTGTAAGTTGTAGCACTTTAACAAATCAATCAAAAACATCCCTAACTTCTAAGTTCTAGGGCCCCATTGGAAATGGGCCTACGTTCTGTCAGCCAAATGGGTTTAGCTCCTGTTACTCTTTTTGTTCTTTTCAATCTGTTCCATTCTATTATGTCATCTCTGTTATTTTTTGTATTTTGAACAATCTGAGTACGAAAAAACAAACAAACTTGATGCTCTGATGTTACTGCTAGTAGTAGTAATATAGGCCTAGTAGTAGTATCAGCAGCAAACATTACTTTTTAAGCAGTGCGATAAATCCTGCGCACGTAAACCAAACAACTAGATCCCTTCTCAACCCGAGTCCGTATCTGTATCGTCCACATGACCATTACAAAATATCTTAACTAGTACTGTAACTTTTGTAAGTGTTACTTAGTTATTGTGCATCGCCAGTTAGCCTAAGCTTTCTAAATGCTAAGTTAGTGCAGTGATATGTCATGTAGGCCTAACGTTACACGTAATATGTGTTGTAATCATCATACTCAATCATAGGCTATCCTACTTCGAAACCAACGAGTAATGTAACTTAGACACGGACAACAAATTTAACTATATAGTTAGTCCCAAGAATAACAACAGCTTATCAATACTGTTCTTACCAGAAGTTTGGGCAAGAAACTAGAAGAATCTTTAAATTCGAACGCCGGGTATGCACACAATGTGATTGTGATGTCGCTCTCAAAGTACGTTACGTTGTGAATCTGTTGCCCAAGTAAAGTAGGACATATATATGTATACATACAAGCACGTATGAGACTCACACTGATTGCGTCATCACATGTTTTGATTTGTTGACGGTATAGGCATGTGCTGGTCATCCTCAACACGGCCCTTACTTACGGTACTGTTCATTTGTAACGTTGCAACGAAATAAATGATATTTCTACAACTTTTTGAAGCGTGTGGTCAGTGGAGCGAAACGGTTGGGGAGGGGGTTAGTCGATTCTAAAAAGTCCCGAGTGATTTAGGTAAGGGATCGTTGAACCAGCTATGTGGAAGCACCAAAAGGTGCATATGAAGATGTGGAGGGTTTCTATGGAGTCCTGAAAGCAGACTCCTGTCATATTGCACATTCTGGAGCATATTTTAACTAGAAATTAGGTCTGTAATTAGATATTGCTAATACATACTCTTGATATTTTTGGTGTGTGGTTGAAAAGGGGTGTATACCCATTAATAGCTGTGGTCTAATTCTTCTCCTGCTCAAGGACTGAACCAATTCAGAAAACATGTCACTAACATAAAGATAACATCTCTACACTCTTAGCTGAAAACTCGAATCTCAATAAATATCTCTAAAATTATTAACACTAGATATGGTTGTTTATTGTGAACTATATATATGTTTTAAAAAAATACACAATTCCTTACACCAGTTAGTAAATCATACTAGATGTTCTGCGAAGATTTCATTGTACACAAATGTTCATCACTGAAAGATTATCTTTCTCACTGCAATAGTTTATCAAACCCTCAGCTCTTTCGACTGCACTATGGAAAATGTTATATGGGATGCTTTTTACTTAACCAGACACAGATCAACTTAGGCACGTGGGGTGAACACCGCCTTGAAACCTCACACAAAAATCCAAAAGTAGTTATTGACACAACCAGGACTTTGAATTATCCGAATTTGAACTCTAAATATGCCTACTATAGTAACTCTGTGCACCACTTGAAATCCAGTGGCAGACCCAGTGGCAGACCCAGACCAAATCCAGTGGCAGACTACATGGGAGTTGGCTTCAACGATGCCAGGTCCGCACAGTCCTTTGTATAATGATTTATCTGGCCTTGGTAATGAATCAGTAAATTCCCATGAACTATGCTAACTTTTAGTCATGGAAATATGCTTTAAATCCCTATGACCCCTTTAGTAAGTGAACCACCAATACCAGGCAAAAATTGTGAGTATGTCTGTGTGTGTCAATAACCTGTTCTAGAGTCCATAACCTATATCAGATATACTTGATTTCTGATCTCTTCTTATTGACCAAAAATATGGTATATTCATCATTTGTGTCTTTCACACGAGATATTTTACTTCTTCCCTAGCATTGGTCAGTTGGAATTGACCATTGTAGAATCGGCGTTCCATGGCTATATGCTATGGAAAAACTTACCAACCGAACGTTGCGATAGTATACTGTGACTACTGCAAGCATGCTACATCGAGGGCCTAGCCTAACCTATGCATCATCGATTGCGCATTGTGTGATAATACGTTGTGTGATACCGCGAACCAAACTTTGCGTAAACGTTACATCCAGTAAAAAACTGATTTGAACTGACAACAAAATGGTTGCTGCTTGGCGCCAAGTAGGGATGACGTGAGTGACAATCTCTCAAATAATTTGAGTGACTGTGACAGAAGCTTAATTTATAGAAAAGGAATTTAGGAGCTAGGTATAGGCTAGGCCTAACGTTAGTGATTATTTTACATAAGCCTTAGGTTAGGCTAGCCTACCTAACGACGTTACGCAAAGTAAGCCTAAAATTAGGCCCATAGGCTACAGCAGTATTATTTATTATTCAGCCTAATGTTAATGCATACATGTAGTAAATGCCACAGTTAAGTCTTACTTGAATTGTCTGTGAAACATTGTGTTTACACGGGTCCAAAAATCGGGAACCGGGTACCCGAAAGCTGTTACCCGTCGGGTATGCGGGTACCCGGAAAAATTGTTTACCCTCGTGTATCACGATTTTCAAGAAATTACATATCGGATGCTATAATAAATAATTATATTCTACACTGACAGTGTTTTCATGTTCAAATATGTAGGTGTAAGGTATAAAACCTTCCTCAATAATTTCTATTTGCTTTTGTTTCTTTCATTAACTTGTTAATAAGTTCATATAGTTAACATCACTACTAACATCGCATTGCCGAGGCTGCTTATGTTTCTCTCCACCACTATTGCCATTGGATCAGACCATGTAAATATCCAATTGAGCTCTTAAACAGTTTTTACTAAGTTATGCAGGCCCAGGGTTCACATTAGCCGTGCGATTCGCGCCATTTGATCGCATTTGGAATAAACGTTTAGTGAAAAGCCACTTGTGATTATTATTTTTTAGTTATCCCGTCTATAATCCATTAGAAACACCTCTTAAAAATTCCTTGTCAGTCTTTCCCTGTATGAAATAAACAAATGAATAAATAATAATTCTGAGAATTCTTTCAATTTCTTCCACAATTCTTAGTAAGAAGTACAGTGTAAACATTTGTGACTGTGATTTGTATATCCGCCTGTATTCTAAATTGAGCACAGAAAGGCAAATTGTTAATCATTCAACAAGTCCTCTCCGTAGATCGCAACAACTTAACCCTCCTTTCTGCCTTCAGATAAAATATGGGAACTTCGAGTAGACATTATGGGAATTTAGTATAACAAGGACTAGATCAAAGTATTGCTGAATTTTTATCCTGTAATATATTTATCCTGTAATATTGTGAAATATTTTTAAATAAACAAAGCCTAGTCTATTTAGGTAACAGTAAAGAATAGCAGTGAATAACTGAAGTATTATAGTATTACCATACAAGTTTTCAAGTTTGCAAAATCACTAGCATGCCTGCACAAAAGCGTGAGTACAGAGTGCAGAAGTGCCTAGTCTTGCCCATGTCTTGCCCATGTCTTATCATGGCATGACTGCCATTGAAATGTTCTAGCAGTTCTATTATACAAGCAGCACTGCTGGCTGACAGCTGCATAATACACTGTCCTGAATATTATCAGCCTGCCAAAAAAAAAAAACTAGGGGTCTTTGTACTGCACTTACTTCTCAAATGGTATACTGGAAGCATAGCATGGCTGTACCAATGTGACAACCCCATAATGTGATAACATGTTCCACGTACTGAGTGAGTCTCATGTAGACAAGCGGAAAAGGTTCTCACTAACATATCCTGAAGCAGCTGATGAACAGCAGGTACTGAAGAAAGAAAACCGTTTTCTTTGACCAAATATTTTTGCAAGACCAATGTGCTCAGTGTTGGTTTATGCAATTGTAACAGTTGTCTCATTGCCAGAACCCTCTTGTTTCCCACAACACATGGCTTGACATTATTTGGAAAAAGGGCACAGCCTATTTGCCATTGTTGGGTTAGCAATATGGTGGACATGCAGGGCACATAAGTGTAAAGTTAAAGGGATCAATGACACAAATTTTAAAGGGAACTGACTTCTGTTTTTGTTTTGTTTTCATATTGAACACTTCATGATTTTATAAATAGAGAAATAGAAGAATAGAGATAAATAGAAATCCTTGCATAAATAGAAAAGGGTACTAATGGCACAAGCAATAAGGTATAGCATTTTGTGCAATTGGTACTAGGGTCACAGTACAAATGGGTACAGTTGTAGTTTGTCGAAGGAGGAAGACACTGATGGTTTTTGCCATCAGTTTAATCAAGTCCTCTGTTAGTGTGGAAGCAGATATTTAAGACTTTGTAAAGACCTGTCTCTTTTACTTTGTATGACAAATTTATCAGCACTTGACCAGGAAGCATCACAGAGCTTTTACATCAAAGAGTCTGATTCGGAATTGCATCGGTAATTGCAGAAACCCTATCATCTTTCTTCATAATTGTCCTGAGTCCAGTTACAGTGGTGATTGAATTGAATATAAATAAATTAAAGAAAAACAATAATCACAATTTTTCTGCAAATCTTTACATCAGTAAAACATTTTTTGCTCCAAACGCAGAAGGAGCAAGCAGTAATACCATAACACCATAAATATCAAGAAAGTGATTTAAAAGTGTCAAACACAGGCTCAGGGATCTCACTGAATACCTTAACTGAATACCGGTTCGAGTCACTCCCAGTGTCCAGTTACAGAGTTGTTGACAATTGACAATTCATAATCATGGACGTTAAATATGAATGTAAGAGACTGATTTCGGTCAGCTTGCGGCTTTGATAAGCCAATGAGGCTTCTTCGCGAGTTCCTGCTGCAGGAGGATCTAAATACATACATACATACAATACTGTACCTTGTGAAGTAGAGAATGACAGCCATCCTAGCACGTAGTTGGAACTTATACTTCCAGTCTGCTTAGGTGAATCAGTTAACTGTAATTCCATGATCCATATTTCATTGTCGATAATTATCTGCAGATTGTATCACAATCTGTTCGGCCAATTATCAGTCACTGTCGATGTAGGCTATGATTGCATAATTTCAATATATGTAGGTACGTACATCTTTGATTTAACTGTGAAATTGTTATCTTTTTTTGGTCTGTTGACTTATTACCTACAGCTACATCCAGTATTCTTCAATATGTGCAAGACTTGTTAGACAGGCAATTAAACCAGAGTTCCAGAAAGGGGCACTTCAGAAGCCAGAGGCTCTCTCTAAACTGACAAAATGGGAAAATGGGAAGCCAATCAAAGAAACTGGTAAGTTGATTATTCTGCAGCAGATGCACTGAAATTGATAAAATGAATCCTTTCTTCTCTTTATTGTAAAATGTTCAAGAATAAAAAAACAGAATTATTGAAAAAAAAACACACACACAACCTTCCCCCCCCCCCCAGAAATTGGAAAGTTTTCCAACTTTCTGCTGTAGCTAAATTTCAATTGAGTAAGTGCAATCTTTTCTGCTCTTTCTTTTGCTAATGGTTCAGGATTCACACTCTCTGCCATACCGGTATGGATTATCATTTTTTGATTGCTTAAATTATGGAAATTTAAAGTGAAAACTGTATTAGTATAATAATATAAAAGAGCGACAATGGCCAAACATGGAATTATTGCTTGAAGATCTCCCGGATTCATGGCAAAATATTGGATTGAATGATCATTACCCTAACAGTTTGAATCATGCTAAAAAGTTTGTCATTATACTGGGTGTATTGGAATGGTATTAATAACCCCTTCATATTAAGGCACACAAGTCTGTCACAACTGTTCAACTGCAACTTGTTTGTACCATATATATTAGTGCTATTGCTTGCTAACTTGAACACTATTTGTAAGCTTTAGTTAAATGTGTGTGCTTTAGTTTGTGTGCTATATAGTGAGTTTGCTACAATGTGTGTACTACAGGGAGTTTTCTACAATGTGTGTGCTACAGTGGTTTGTTATAGTGTGCGTATGCTTCACAGTTTGTGCTAGATAGTGCGCATGTTATAGAGGTGTGCTGTGTGACACTGTGCTCTACAGTACAGTGTGTGCTCTACAGTGTGGACATGCATAAGTGAGGTGTGAGTGTGTGGGTGCACTATAATGTGTGCTAAATTCCTGTTATAAATATTTAATCAGATTATTTAGTGTCTGACATGATGTAATGTAATACAGATATTTTTTTCTCCATTACAAGAATAAATGTTTATAAAACCTAGAGCTGTCAATCATGACTTTTTCTTTTGCTTTTGGTTTCTCACACCATATACTCTTCTTTACTTG
>KN892183.1:6720-22276 GCA_000934455.1 Apostichopus parvimensis
TATGAAGTGCCTGGATGCCTACCCAGTGACACAACCCCCTGGTTTGTCATGTTGATATAAATATACCTGGTTTCTCACTCATAGGACCACCCTCATGTTCTATGAAGTGCCTGGATGCCTACCCAATGACACAACCCCCTGGTTTGTCATGTTACTATAAACAGACCTGGTTTCTCACTCATAGGACCACCCACAGGTTCTATGAAGTGCCTGGATCCCTACCCAGTGACACAATACCTGGTTGTTCATGTTGCAATAGACCTGTGACTTCTCCTAGGACATCCTTAGTATCCCACCCTGTGATTTGCCGACTTAACTACAATGGCCTGGTCAGTTTTGATCTGACTTGGTCTGTTCATTTCTAACTGTAACTACATGGTAAAATGAATCTTACTTCAATGGTGAACATTATAATTCTTCTTCAATTTATTTCAATTTGAAACCCACTGCTAATGGATAACATTTACATCTTAACAGGACACACTGAAGATGAAGTCAGTATAAGTCGAAAGATAAGTTACTGCAATATCAGAAAGAAATTAGAGAGATTAGCAGTGGTTACATCATAGACAGGATAAAGTCATATTAGAGGGCAGTAGACCATAATATAATTATGGAAATACACCAAATGAAAGGCTGATGGCCGGTAACACTTCAATAATCACACAGAGAAACAAAGAAAGGTCTCAGATGGAAAAATGACAAGCCAGTTGCTATTACGATATAAAACCAAACAACTTTGATTTTGGTCACAGTTATGCAGATAAAAAACAAGACAAATTTATCAGCACAATGCAATCCATGTCACAATTAAGATCTCTTTGCAAATGATGCCTTTCAAGTTTCTCTTGACTAGGTTGCTTTCATATAGAGTGAACACAGTATTATCACATGAAGCAATGAAGCAATGATGACCAATGACTACAGGTAAGGTTGTGATGAGTACAGAAAATACTGAATAATTTAAGGAAGTGAGCAAATGAAATTAATTATTCATCTATATCGGTCATCATTTGAAGCAATATATGATGTACTATGACAGTTAGGCTTACAAACAGCACACTAAGTTATTATCATGCTTGCTGATGGAAGCAGGGACACTACAATCTGGCATGAATATAGGAAGTCTTTAATTGTCCAGATACATCCAATCTCCCAACCATTGAATTACCTACAGTGACCCACATGCATGATAATGTATACCATGATTTACACACACTGTAGCCCAACTGTCTCCCCATTGCTATGACACACTCAAACATGCTGTCTACTACATTACAGAAAACTCTTGAAATCAACAATTCAAATAATCTGTGGGAGTGTATAGTTAAACTCAATGATCTAGTCATTACTCTTCATAGCCTCTTCCATTGAAGAATTATGCAATATATATATACTAAAACTAATTCATTTGATTAATAAGAGTAAACCACACCGTCATAATTTATTACAACAAATGCAAGATTGACACATCACATTCAGGAGCATGCAACACATCTAGTAGCCGTGCATCATCTTTGATCCTCACATCACACGTAGGACCCACACATCACAACTAGTGTACAACCCACAGTCCCACATATCACATCTATGACCCAACCATCACATACCTCAGTTCCACAAATCCCACCTACTGTAGGTTTCGCACATCACATTCATAACCCAGACATCACACGTGGGACCCACATATTACATCTATGACCCATACATCACACCTAGGATCCACAAATCCCACCTAGGTTCCACACATCACATTCATGACCCAGACATTACCCGTAGAACCCACATATCACATCTATGACCAACACATCACACACCTACCATCCACAAATCCCACCTAGGTTCCACATATCACATTCATGACCCAGCCAGACATCACCGATAGGACCCACATATCACATCAATGAACGACACATCACATCTTTGAACGACACATCACATCTACGACCTATGCATCTACGAAGCTCAAACATCACAACTAGATTCCATAACTCACATTTCAGTTTTCTTTACTTTTTTATATATTTTTTAAAATCTATTTAAGTAAATAACAAACTTAAGAAAGCTAAGTTTTATTCCTGGTTGGGGTTTTGGTCATACCTGCTCAGCATATTTCAAGCGACATGGCAATTCAATTTTTAAATATAAAATGAACGTGTTACAGGTACTTTGTAGTCTGTATGGTAAAAATAGCCAAGTTTGTATTCTAAATTGTTGTTGGAATGCCAAAAACAGAGTGTTTTCCTTATATTTCTCGAGGTTGTGTCAGAGACACAATTATTGTATATTCAAGGAATCCGTTTCAACTCTTCATCCAAACTAAATATACAATTGATAGGTTTATAGCCGATGCCATTAATTTTATTCCCCGAAAAAAATGTGATTTTTAGGATTGAATTGGAATTATCCCCATTAAATTCCACACCAGAAATTGCCAGGAATGAGAGAATTGTAAAGAAAAATGCCGCATTCTGCCCGACAGGGATTATAAATTTGTAGGCAGAAAGGAAAATATACTGTGCTGTATATTTAAACTAAAACTACCACAGCAAAGATAACACAAATAATGCAGGAGAAAGAATCTCATACCAGTCAGTATAATGACTGTAATTATGTGTTACGGAGTACAGAGATACTACTACAGAGTACATTGGTGTAGACTACTATTAGTGAAAGATTAACAGATTGTTGGCAGGTGAACTCATGCACGGAGGATATAATAAAGCCATTACTACCTGAATTAGCACATAGAGCACGAATAGAGGCACAAGCCCGATTACAGCATACCAAGTGCTGATGCATATAACGAGCACTGTGGTAGCTGTATGCATGAAGCATCGAATCCAATGAGAGAAACGCATCGGTAAAACGTCGTCCACGCTGTTCACGTCTTTTCCGAAACGGTTCAAGATCCTACCGGTCGGGGTGGTGTCGTAAAATGAGGTGGGGGAGAGCAGGATGTGTCTGAGTAAGTTGTCGTGCAATAAACGTGATGCAAGGACGCCCCCGTGATAGAGGCCAAGGGTTGCAATGAGCATACATAGAGCTGCAGCAGCAGGGTGATGAGCAATGCAATCACGGAGGAAAGAAAGAAGCAAATAAACCAAAATTTAGCTAGTTAGAAAAAAAAGATATAGCAACTCTAAAAGTCCTTGAAGCATATAAAGGCCAGCACTATGCACTAAATAAAGTCTGCACTAATAAAGTCCTGTTTTTAGGTTTCTACATGTCAGTTATCTTTTTGCAGGATGGAATTCGATCTACTGCAAAAGTTTGCCACTTTTTATTCTTCAATATTAGCATACACTGCTTTAGATGATGGAACTTTGTCATAATCACAGCATTTCCCGGGAGACATCTAGTCATTGTATGAATCAACACTGATTCCAACCCATAGGGAGACAGCCTCAGCAAGTTATTTCTAATAGTTACATCAATTACAGCTCACCCGGGAGACATCTAGTCATTGTATGAATCAACACTGATTCCAACCAATAGGGAGACAGCCTCAGCAAGTTACTTCTTTCAGTTACATTATCAAATTTCATGATCAAAATAACTATAAATATCAAACTATCTTGGGTGACACTGTAGTCATGTGCAGATTGGTTGGATATCCGTGACCACTGGAAAACCAAGTCTGTGTTTGTTAATGGTAGCCTACAGAAATATGAGACTGCAACATTTCCTAAACTTGTCTGAAACTTTGACTAATATGACAGGATTTCTCCTACAGCTGTCATAAGGCTATTCTTGGCATATCCATGGGTACTATCAACTTGGCAAGCATCAGAAAGGTCAATTCAATTAACAAATTATGTCCTCTTAAGTTGAGGGACAGACCACCACATGAATATTCATAAATTTACTGCCAATTATCAACAACCATTGCACTACAGATATTTGATATCGACCGCGGTACAAACAGAGTGAGATTTAAGTGAAATTATTGGACAGAGAATGTCATCAATAACACAAAGATAATTCAATCAGAACTGAAAATTGACAAAATAACAAACTAAGCTATTGTTTTTATAGACAATACATTATGATGCTTTATACAGTATTCCAAACTCCACCCTATCTAAAGAGTCCATGAATACCCTGAAATCCATATTTAGGATTTACGATGCGTAATATCACTCCTCTGTGTAACTAAATATCTGTATTATTTATTATTGTATGTTGAAAAAAAAAAACCCACCCTCACCTCAACATTATATTCCAAAATATAAACAAATTTGACAGAAATCGTCATGTTTTATGGCCTAGGACAAAGTAAAACATTTCCAGTGATACATCACCAGATGGGTGTAAACACTGGATCTACTCTAATACAGCGCATTCATTTGAAGAAAGAAAAGGTTATACGGTTCTGTACTCAATATAAGTACCACGAAGGTCTGTGGGTAGTTTGGCATGGTCAAGTTGTTCTTTTATAGTTACCAGAGTTCTGGCCATGACAATAACAGGTCAAGAAATATATGAAGAAATGTTGCATGACATCACTCTGATTTCAAACTATTTTGATTGACATTTTAAAGCTAACATGCTCAGGAAAGCTGCTTTTATAGTAAGGTAGGCTGGACAGGAAGCAGAGGAAAAGAAATATATAGTTGGAAAACTGAAAAGCAGAAAAATGAGTGGGAAAGTGCAACAAAAAAAAGACAGGCTTCAGACATGGCTGGAAGAGGCTTCCATGAATAAGTCAAATTGCGTTCAAAACGAAACAAACTTCCGCGGCCAGCGAGACGGTCATAGGAAGATGTACCTGTATGAGGTAGTAGGAGATGCAGAGAGGTACAAGTCCGAGGAGGGCAAACGGAGTACCGTACGTGACCACCACGATCACACAGACCACCCGCAAGAAGCACTGAAGAAAACTGTTGGTCCTCGCTGGCACCGTCACGTCGATGGTGTAAACGTCTTTGCTGAAACGATTCAAAACTCGTCCCGACGGAGTGGTGTCAAAGAATGACATCGGGGCGAGCAGCAGGTGATTTATGAGAGCGTCGTGAACCCTCCTAGCAGCTGTAATGGAGCCGTATGCAAAGAGGAGGGCTGTGAAGAGGCACGCGACAGCTGATGGGGTAGAGATGAGAGATGTGTGCCAATGTCGTGGGTTAGTTAACCATGTGATTTCATACCAACAGCAGGGAACCAAGCTGAACTCGAATGGTTTGAAAAATTTTCACAATGGAAAAAAAACAGATGAAAGTTGTAGTAACACCGAAGGAGAGAAATAGCTGCCTATTTAGAAACTTATTTGTAAAATGCACTGAATAAAGTAGACCTCACTTATCAGGGATTCAAAAATAAAAGGACAATACTAACATAAAGCCCTCACTAGGCAGATTAACAATTAGAACTAATGGTTAATCATGTGACACTAAACAAGCAGACTTCAATCACTACTATCATGTTAACTACAGAGAGAGAGAGAGAGAGTTGAGACTCCTTCATTTATTTCTAACTTAATTACCATGGTAACTGAGATGATAATGTTGATTAACTTAGGTCTGGTTGCAACTCAGTAATCCATTCCTCTGACATGGTTAACTTTTCGGTGAAATCTCTATATTTTGTACATTCGACCAGGAGATACAGCGTCATGTGACATAAATATAGAGAAATATATACGTTGATACTTACGCTCATGACTAGAATTAGGAGGTAGGAATAAGTTACTAAATGCATTAACCATACTACAGTGGTCTCGAGGGGGCTATTAAACAACAGCGACAACTTAACATCAGTAAGTAATGAAACCATGCTACTCTACAGCTGTCAAATATGCTACCATTACACTGATTGTGTACTGCAAGTTGCATGTTGTTCACAGTACTACTCATCAAGGCAACACCAGACTTTACCTGCTGCATGAGACCAAAAATGTACCGGAACCCCACCAGATGCCAAGAAAAGATTGATCCAACCACAAGAAAATGTCAGACAGACAGTAAAAACTCCCAACCCACTGAAAGTTATACCATCTGGACTGTACCACTGTACACAAAGACCATAATTACGAACAGTACGAAGTCACTCAGCAACCAAAACCACAGAGCAACACCTCCAACAATCCAACATCTTCATAACAATCATTCATGAAGACAAAGGAAAGATAATGAAGTGTTGAACAAAACAACAAGTCAAACCAATATCAATAATTATTCCAATATGAAATCACAGGTTTGGTGTTTGGTTGATTAACCAGCCTTCTGACAAAGAAGAGATTCTTTATTTGACAAAGATTGAAATTTTTAGGTTGACAGGTTACATTGTGGTCCCCATGTAATAATTTAATGATGAGGGTAGGGTGCCACAACGCCTCAGCATGGGAACATGTTCACTTATGTCAGTAAAGACCAGCAAACCATATTTAGGATAAGTTAATCATCTATACATAGAAATGTCTGCCTGTTAAATTAAGACAATGACTAGGACATGTGGGAGCCTCTCCAGAGGGTGATGAAGTATAGAATACCATGGATTCTAAGGACAATAATGACCAGACAATGAATGGGAGGGGGTGGGGATAAGGGCTGGTTTGAACAGATAGGGGAAGATAAGCAACAAGGGCACAATTCACGCACTTTTTCCACATTTGAACAAACATCAACTTGCTTATATATGTTTCATGGCCATATCCCACAAGCTTCTCCTTGGTCACCATGACGATGCCCCATAGCAACCCTCTGAGGTTTCTCCTATCATTCAATCAGGTACAAAAATACCTTGGAGTGATAATGACAATTTAAATCTGGATTTCATACATGGAAAGTTAAGGTTAGGTTAGGTTAGGCTAGGTGTAGTTGGGATTAAAGTGTTTTAGGTTCAGACTAAATTTTGGCAATTGCTTTGAAAAGTATACAGACTTTTGTAAATTTCTAACACATCTAACACAACATAGTAACTATCGTTAAAGTTCATTGGAGCGTTTTTGGACAGCAAGAAATTTTAGCGATGTTAACATAATCAAGTGCTTTAAGAGAGACCTTGCAGTCTTACTACTGAGCAGTAGCAAAATTAGTCAACATTATCAAAGCAGTGAAAGCACAGTGATACAGCACACACAGGGATCACTACTACATAGAAATATTGTACGAACACAAGGTGTACCGGACAATCCCATACATGCGTGTAGTCTTCCATGCATTTGCCAATTTGGAATCATTTTGCAAAACTGCTGTAAATGTTTTGCTGTAAAATGCTGTAAAATGTAAAACAGTTAAGCTTGCCTACAGTTTGAATTAAAAGATCACGGCTTTCATAAACAAGAAATTAAGCATTGTTATTTCTAAATGACTGAACAAAACAAAAACACTTTTTGTGATATTTCTTCCTGTTTTTTTGTTTTTCTGTACCTGAATGACCATATAGATGCAGCATAGAGGGACAAGGGCCACAATAGCAACCCTGGTGCTGTACGTGACAATGAAAATGACGCCCGCAGCTTCCAGGACGCAGAGGAACCAGTCTTGTAAACAATTAGAGATTTCTTCATCTAAGCCTTGCATATCTTTACTGAACCTGTTCAAGATTCTGCCAGCTGGGGTGATGTCAAAGAATGACATGGGGCAACGCAAGATCTGCTGCAGTAAGAAATTGTGGAGCCTCCCGGAGGCACGAAGAGCGCCCAGATAGAGCAAAACAGACTGAGAGACGCCAGCAAGCACTGTAAAAATGTAATGAGAGTCAATAGGAGATGGTGATGAAAGATTACAGTGGCAAGCCTTCTCCTGTTACCTGTCTGTCATCCTTGCCCCCCACCTACACCCCTCCTCCCCCCCCAACACTAAGATGATTAGTTACAGTACATGTATAGTATGTACACATATGGTAATAAAGAGTATCCTCTATAATCCCTGCATTTGACATATATAGATATAAAATAACAAAACTAACAAAACTAACAAAACTAACAAAACAAGATGGCTGCCGTACTGATAGAGCATCATAAATGGCAATGGAACTCCAGCATGAATATTGTAGCTCATGTTTAAGTATTAATAAGAACCCTAGACAAAAGACTCTTAGTATTAAAAAAAAACAATGAATATCTTTTGACTGACAACAGGAAACACATCTCTTGAGCAATCATGTTATTAATTATTACTTTGGAAGATGGACAACTGATAAACCTTGAATATAACCACAAAATGTTCCAGACTCCTTATGAAGAGAATATCTAAACAACTGAACCAAGTCTTTAGAACTACTGCCATACTGAGATGACAACTGAGCTAAACAAGAAAAGCACTCCAATCACAACAACATAGCAAGTCCAATCACAACAACATAGCAAGTCCAATCACAACAACATAGCAAGTCCAATCACAACAACAAAGCAAGTCCAATCACAACAACATTGCAAGTCCAACTATCAGCTTATTCTGTACAGACAATGAAGCTGGGAGATCCTTCGGGACATCTCGGACAAAGTCACATGATATCGACAAATAACTTGACTGCCCTCTATACAACTAAGAGATCTGCTGCTCTTTGGCAAGGTACACTTTTTAGACAGATTTAGACAATCTTCTCCTACACTTTCCTTGACATGTTTTTTCTTTGTTTCTAATGTTGCTTATATTGTCAGGTATCTCAGCCTCCCTCTATCATTATTGTTCGGTGTGGCCCTCAATTCACTCTATGGATATATAGAACATTAATACCACTTGCAACTGTCAATCTCCATTCCACTGTTCACACTATCTTTATAGAAAGGATTTATATACAAACTATTGAAGCTGATACTGAGTAACTACTTTCCAACTTTGTAACCATGGAGTGGGGAGGTTGGTAAGGGGGGGAAGGGGTAGACAGAAGGTAGGGGAGGACAGGGTGCAAACTGGGTAAAGATGAGTTCTGATATTGCTTTTGTGGCCTGAATATAGGAAATCTTCAATTGCCCATATACATCCAATCTCCCAACCATTGAATTACCAACAGTAACCCACTTGCATGATAATGTATATACCATGGATTACACACTGTAGCCTAACATTAACAGCGGTCTTCCTATCCCTTTAGCAACATTCAAACATGTCTGCCACATGAGAGAAATCTCTTGAAATCAACAATTCAAATTATCTGTGGGTGTGTAAAGTGAAACTCAATGATCTAGCCACTATTCTTCATAGCCTCTTCCATTGAAGAATTATCAAAATATGCACTGAAATTTATAACCTTAACCTATTACATTTCTCGTAAGATTGACACATCACATTCAGGATTGACACAACACTATGTATGGCTAGCTGCAATACACCATATCTATGACCCCCGTCATCACATGTACGACCCACACATCGCTCCTAGGACTCACGCTCACATCACAGTCTCATACCACATCTAAGACTCACACATCTAAGAAACAGTGAGGTTTCAATTCTAGTTTACAATCAAACCTAGAATGCATATGTCACTCCAAAGACTCACACATCACATCTAAGAATCACACATCACATCTGTCTCACACATCACATCTCAGTCTCATACATCACATCTAAGACTCACACATCACATCTCAGACTCACACATCACATCTCAGTTTCACACATCACATCTAAGACTCACACATCACATCTAAGACTCATAAATCAAAGCTAGGATCGGCATGTCACTCCTAGGACTCACACATTACATCTCAGCCTCATAAATCACATCTAAGACTCACACATCTTATCTCAGTCTCACACATCACATCTTAGACTCATAAATCAAACCTAGGAACCACACATCACTCCTACTGAAGTTGATCATGTCAAGTCATAAAATATCTAAGCCTTATAAACCTGTAAATTTACATTTAATGCCCTTAAACTGGTGTAAAGACAACAGGATTGCAGATTTGGAATGTTACAATGTCAGATAAAGGTTGAACAAGAACAAGGAAAGCAGAGGTAGGTAGCAGTGTGAAAAATGCACAAATGTACTAGGCAACTGCTATCATACATGAAGAGGAGCCCTAAGGACGGTAGGGGGAGGGGTAGGGGGATGTGGGGGGAGGTGAAACATACTCCCCTCTTAATTTTTAAGGTATATACATTTGTCAATAGGTTTTGGACAGCTGTGATTATAACATATTTAAGATGATCTGTTTGAATTGCTCAAAAATGTCAAGTTTTTAGAAAATGCATATTCAACCCTTGACATACGTCCTGTTGCACAATAATACTCAGTTACCAAAGAGTTTTCAAATTGAGGGCTGTGGATTCTCCAGTTCTTATTGTTTTTGTCTTGAGACAGCAATTGCTGGCAGGTACGTTAGAGAGAGTTTGATTCCAAAACGTAAGATAGGCAAGGAGGAATTCCATTTTGTTAATCCAGGTACTTTAGCTAATTTCAGGGAGAAGCAGTGTTTTTAACCAGAAATGAAGATCCTCCCTTTTTTCTACATCAAAATAAATAAAATAAATATGAATAAGCAGCAACAGACAAAAACCCTAACATCTGACACAGATAATCGGAAACATGCATTCTGAAAATGTTGCATCTATGCAATAACAAACTACTACTACCAAATTTACTCTTGTTTCATAGCAGAACAATTTGGTTTACTGTGCTATGAACAGTGCAAGCTAGTGTCACAAACCGGCATACCTCACAACACTAGTAAAAACTTGCATCAACAAAAGTGTAATTTTGAAACGGAACAAGTGACAAAACAACCCATTTGTGGTCAGCTGGGAGAGTGCTATGTATCACATATCTATACAATGATATATCAAGCATTACAAAAAGTTACTGATTGCCAAAAGTTATATTGAATCCCAGTTACCAACCAGCAATGGTCAATTGTTCTTTCACAAGAAAATCATAAAAGAGAGTTGGGAAGGAGAGGGGAGGGGTGCATCTGCTTACTATCTGGGCTTCTCATTGTAGTTCCTAATTTCAGTCAAAGTAAGACCCCCCCCACACCCCCCCTTTTTTTTTGACTTAGATAATGTACTGCTCTGCTATTGCTTCATATATTCAATAATCTGTCACGAAGGTAACCTAACTGACATTCATCATTAATGGCAGAAATTTGGTCTATTTCAAGACTTAAGAAGCAAACAATCAGTTAACTCAAGAACAGATCAATACCAATATTTATCAAGCATATGCTCGTCAACACCCACGACTGTTGTGGGTGGACTTGAGATAGACACCTACTCGATGGATTAACCAGTAGACTGTAGATTTCAACAGTCAGCAGTAGACATCCTATGCTATGTATAACAGTAGCTGTATTAAATCACTGTATGACATATACAGTGTACTCCCCATTACTTTATTAGACTTCTATCACTACTGTTCATTAACATAGAAGGTAGCACCCTCCTCCTTGTTCATCCAATCAGTTGCAAACATCTCTTGAAATTGAAATATAATTCAAACTGAACTGAATGAGGAGACTACACAGAGGTTACATCCAGGTTAACTTTAAATATGTAACGCACTCGCAAGTTAGTAAAACCGATTCACACAATTATCAGCAAGCAGTATTTATTATATGTTAATATTTCAATGATTGCTCTATGAGGTATACTTGAGCTGGTTTTGTACTGGCACTAACTCTAGGCTCAGTCAATTTAGATATCTTTTTCAAGCAGTATATATTGGATGAAGCTTATTGCCCTTCTTTCACTATTTCAAGGAGCGGAGGATGTGTATATTACAGAGAAGGGTGTGACACAAACAGGCTCGTATATAGGAAAATACAAATGAAAGGCAATGCAGCAGAAACAACAGTGATAAGTACACCAAGCCTCAACGCACCTCACCAGAAGTTCCCCAATTATTTTCACAAAATTACCACAGACAGTCACTTAAGACATGTTTCGGCCAAATGTAGAATATTAACTTATGTTAGTCATGTGCCACAGGCTACCTGAAATGTATGCGATGTGGTTGTTTATTTCAAATGCACCCCAAGCTGAGCAAATAGAGTAAAAAGGCTGACGGATTTCGATACCTGCAGATATATGTACATGATCCCCATGGGGACAACAACCACCGTGGAGACCGGCAGGGTATAGAGTATCACCACGACAACCTCCATAAGACCGATAAAAACCCGCAGAAATGTAGACATGATACTAGGAATGGCCTCGTCTACTGCGTTAATATCCCGACTGAAACGATTCAAAATCCTCCCCATCGGCGTCACGTCAAAGAAATTCATGGGCGCCGAAAAGACAGAAAACAAAAGACTAGTGTGCGTTTTGGTTGCTGACCTGACAACTCCGTGAGCGCAGAAAATGGATGTAAATATGGCGGCGCATGCTACAGAAAGAGAAAAAAAAGTTTGGTCTTTGCCAGGATTCCAGGATCATACAAAAAGTCCAAGAAAAAACTGTAAAAACATGGATACGATAAAAAAAATTCAAAAAATAAAAAAGCTTAAAAATACAGCAGAATGAAGAATAACAAAGTGTCTACCAGAGGTCTGCTCTGTTGTCTGAGAAGAAACACAAGATGCTATTCTTCCGAGAAAAAAAAAGCTTCTGAAATTGTCTTCCAGCCAACATTTCTTGTTTTATAATCTATCTGTCTGTTCAAGAAGAAACAAAAATCAGTCCAAACTCAAGAATATATCGTGATATCTTAAATGGATAACCACAGAATCTGCCAAACTTCACGCCAGAAGCCGAATTAATGCTAGCATAAACGGACACTGAACGTTACCTCGTCAGAGAGGAAAATGTTTACACTTTTAAGATAACTAAAGACGATAGGAATGAATAGTTTATTCTCACCTTGGCCCAGCCCAAACAAACCATAAACGGCGAGGTACTTATTTCTAATTGGGACGGGAAGTGTTCCGTTCTGTAACGGTTCCTCGCTCCAGACACTCAGCCAGATGTTGGAGCCGACGGAAAAGATGTCGTAGAGTATGAAGAACGCGAGGATGAGCAGCGACAGCCAAAGTCCGACCGACTTCAGGTAAGTAAAGTAGACCGCGTAGGCAACCTGGCAATATTAAAGAAAACACAGTTCGGTAGATAAAGGACTCGGCCCAGTTATCTGGATCTTTGTATTATAGATAGAAGTAGAGTATCCCTGATGCTGGTCAACCAACTCTAACTTGCAATATCCATATTTCGATATTTGCATCATCGACGGCATATCAGTATCGGTAAACTTTAGCCTCATTACAGATAATGGCAAACCAATATTGAAAAAAAATTCACAGCAAAGCCACTTCTTGTTACTTGCGATGGTTTCTTAATCTGCTCTTGAAGACCAATTTCTTTAGCCTCAGTTTTGATTTTGATTAATAGCAAGTGAACAATATGCCGATCAGCTGGTCAAAGAAACAAGACAAAAAATACCGATAACAAACTGTAAACAGACCAGTCAGGCCACTTAACGTTACATATGATAGCAGTCTGGCCTCTGTATTATACAACTGAACACAACATAATTTAAACTGAACATACCCACTGACACCTGTTTTGCCATTGCGAGTATTCAACTATTTTTGTTTTACTAATTTACTAATGGGTTCCGCATGTGAGAGTTATACAGGTGCAAATGATGATACCTTACGATAGACGATTATGATTTGATACTTTATGTATTAATGCATGACTTGAAGTGCGATTGACCTTCATTCTGGCTGTTTACAAATATTGGTATCGATATCAGGCTGATATCGGGATTGGAATATTGGATATCGGATAAAACTGATATTGGCAACATCGGCACAACACTAACTGTACCCTTAATGTAACATATTTGTTCATTACCAGTAACGACTCATGAAATGACAGTAACGCTGACAAAACAGACAATGGGTAACTAGTCAATGACAAACTTATTCCACACTGCTGCACCATGCTCCCCCCTCCCCATTCTGACATGATAAGATCCCAGCTATTATAGGGACAAGGTGAGTGGTGTGTAATGTGCCCTGTGGATAAGTAATGCAAGCTTTTATCTTCTTTGGAATGTTTTATTTAACTCTTAAATATTGGTTTGTTTTAACATTATTCCACCACAAACCTCACCCACCACCAATAAGGGGAAACATGTGAATTCCATGACAATCCAAACAACTTTAACCCTTCCATTAGCTACCGTTCTATTCCTAAGACATGTTGGTTCACTGTATCCCTCCAGTAAGCTTCAATTCTATTCCTGTGACTTGTTGGTTCACTTAACCCTCCAGTAAGCTACAATTCTATTCCTGTGACATGTTGGTTTTTCAACCCTCCAATAAGCTACAATTCTATTCCTGTGACATGTTGGTTCACTTCAACCCTCCAGTAAGCTACAATTATATTCTGGTGACAAATTGGTTCACTGTTATTTAAGGTAGACTGCAATATGTAGTCACAGTTTTCATATAAACACTTTAAAACGCAATTAAAAGGCAAACATTCCAACCAGACAGGTACCAACCTTTCCAATCTCTGCTTTCTCCTGGTCTATTAAACTTTTGCCTTCTTTCGTTAAGTCCACATCCCCATCCTCTTTCTTTCCAGATTTACCATTCTGGTGAATTTCTCTCAAAGATCTGTGCAAAAGGAAAGTCAAAGGAAAGAAAAGAAATAAAAGGATCACAGATATTTCAGGGAGGTTCCTCATTCTTCCCAAACTTAGATTAAAATTGCATCATTTGAATTTAAATAGTAGAGTGGTGGAAAAGAGATTATTAAGAGATATATGGGAAAATAACAAGTCTAAATGGGATTAATATCAAGCTGAATATCAGTGTTCACTGAAATAAAGTTAAGAAAAAGAAGATTTCATGAAAGTTCACCTCCCAAATCAACTCCCTCATCTCCTTAACCCTACCTTACACTCTTTATACTTTAATGTTGGTTACATCTGTGCAGATGTACAGAAGAGTACTTCTTTTTCATTTCTGTCAACATTGTCTTCTTGAGATCTCAGAAATAATTTCTTTCTGACCTATTCATCATTAAGTGCAAACTAAACGTCTCAGCCAGACCACAACAAACATGGTGGTAGATATTGCTCGCCATAGCGTTTTTGAGTGTGAAGCACTATTTGCAACTTTTGTCTTTTGCAGGGTATAGTTAAATTTGGACCATGAATATGTGGAAAACTTACTCGGCGTGGCTTTTGTTCCCAGAAGACATCGTGCTGACTGCATCAGCTGTGGAGAATAATATGTCAGTGATGTTATCAACAGAAAGATATACAGGTCTTACTCTTCTGTAAGGTGGAGGAGGGGGGGGGGGTGTGAGGGGGGGTGTTACATTTGGCTTGGTCTGTATTCTTCATGTTAATAGGGTAATTTGGTAGTTTTAATCCTTTCTGTAACTGATACAAAATAGGAAAAATATATTGTGGTTAAAAAAAAAACGAGAAATTTGCAGCAGAGGAGGGTATTTTGTACCAGGGCTTCTAAAACTGTGTTATTGCTCCCAGACAATGACGGTTGTTTATAGTCAAATATTAAAAACAAAGATATTAAATGGCAAGAACATGCTTTTTTAAGTTTTGAATGAGCATGAGTGACCATAATTTGACATTCTAGCATATTCGGAACGATACCAATGTCATAAACAAAGAAACCATACAGACATATATT